>OU860797.2:20167069-20435683 GCA_917862395.2 Heliconius sara | reverse complement strand
AAAAATAGCCACCGATAATAAAAAGAAAACCACTTTCAAGATAAAGATTTCATCTCTCACGTGATAAGCGGACGAGCACAGTCTCTTAGCCCGCATCCCCGTTACTCCACATTATGGTAATACACCAGGTTGGATGCGGTCCAGGCACGTGGCGTCTATACAATATACAATAGACCAGTAGACCGGGCGGTGAAAACTCCTCACGACTAGAAACAAAGCATTCGTACTGTATACGTGTTAAACTTACGAGATTAACACATTGAAATTTAGAATATTTAGAATATAGAAATTTACAAAACTGTTTAAAAAATAAATACCGATTTCAAATGTATGCTATTTACCATATCTGAAAAAGTATTAAACCGGATTTAACGAATTTTTTAGTGCTCCGTTTGAGTTCGAAAAAAATTTAAACGAATAGGGAACTTCATATTAATCTTAAGTTCCAAAAAAATTGTGGACAAAGAAACATGCAAACCTTTATACGTTGTATATGTATGTTTGTCCGCATATATAATGTTTGTTATTATATACCTATACACGGACTGGGAAGTTAGTTTAAGAGTATTAGTTACATATTATTTAGTTTAGTGTTCCTGGTGTTAAGACACTCCGTTCCCCGCGTTACGCCGCTCGAAGCATTTCGTGTAGCGCCACTCTACACGAAATGCTTCGAGCGGCGTAAGAATTCACGTCACGCTTTGTCTACACTTATGTGAGTGTAGACAAAGCGGGGTGTATATATGTGTATGTATGTACATATGCACATTTCTAATTAATAACTTAATTTTTACTAATTAATAAGAGTTCAATGTATATGTTAATAAATACCCAATTATTTCTTTGTGGCATGAAATAAGCTTCATCGCAAACGGCGCGGACAGACGCACCGCGGGGAGGTGTGCGATAGCGCTGGGTAAAAAGGAGCAGTGATCAAAGTATTTTGTGTGTTTTTTAAATAAAAATGCAAAAAATTATAAAACTGAACCGAGTTCAAAAAGAAATCTATAGTGTATATTTTGTTTGTATTTTCGTTATTCACACATAAGAATATATTTTTTGGTATATAAGTTTTATAACAAATAAACATTACTTCAGTATTTTTTTAAATGTACGGCGTTGAGTTCCATAATTGCAAACGTAAAAATGGTGGTATGGAATGTTTTAACATATGGATTTCTCTCTTCGATCAAGGATACAACGCGTATGGATATGTATGTATATAATGTATGTATGTAGGTAACAAGACAAATCACTGCGTTGAGTTCCTCCACTCGACATCCAATGTCTTAAGTGATAAACACGAAAGTCACAAAGTATAATATGTCCATATCTTTATCTCCTACAAACATCATTACACTAAGCCAGCTACCTTCTAGGTGATAGTCTATATGGAGCAAAGTGAAAGAAAGTAAAATGTGTTAAAGGTCACAACGCAGGAGACAACGAAGGTCACGTTTCCAAAATAAACGTCGCTTGAGTAGAACGAGGACTTTGTGACTTTCGTGTTTATCATTCTGAAGCTCCTGGGTGACATTTCAAAGCTCATTGTTATACAAACTCCGACCACATCGACTCTACCATAGCAAAGTACTGCAGTGTTTCCTTAAGTGATTCTGTACATTTATAATATTCATATTTTTTTATAATGACTTCTTATTTAGCTTTACACCGTATCCCGCATGTAGCAGGGAAGGCAAAGGAAACGTAATGCTAGGACACTCCGCTACCGTCTTTCCGCGCAATTCTCAAGATATTGGATGTCGAGTGGAGGAACTCAACGCAGTGATTTGTCTTGTTACCAGCGCCAATAAAATATTAAACTACCGCAACAACCGCGCTACAGTCAGTCGATGTGCCACTGCGCCGCGACGGTCTCTTTTTTTTCAAATATATTAATAAATTAATTACTAATTTTAAATGTGGGTTTTTATTTTATATTAAATATTTTGTGATAATATTCTCAAAGAACATCAAAATCTTACGTTAAATTAATTGAAAAAGAAATATACGCTACAGAAATAAATATAACAATGACAACTTGTTTTTTTATTTAATTTGAAACACCCATGGAATGCTACGCTATGTTTCATTTAATCAGACGCCCGGTACGCTCGTACATATATTAAATATTCATATTAATTGGACTAATTAAACCTAATCCCACACTCATCTTGCCAGCCGTAAAAACAGACAAAATAGTAAAAAATAATTTGTTTTGATGTGTGAAGTTTAGATTTTCATTATAATGTTAACTGCCACAAAAATATTTTTTTCTGCATATATTTTATATACAGACACCGATCGCTAATGATCAGTATATATTGTATCGGTTGTAATTTCAAATGTCATCAAAAAGTGTTGCGTTTGACAGGCTCGTTATCAAAACGTACCTAAGCTTGGATAATTAGCGAGAACCAAAATCTTAATAACATTTCGGTGAAATATATTGAAAATATTACGTTTACTTTTAGATGACATATTCAAAATATTACAATTTCCAGAGAAAATATACAAATGGTTTTTTTATTTCACTTTAAATGTTTGTGAATGCGCCTTAAGTCTTATTAGCTTCATCTGTCGCGAGTAAGATGTAATATCCACTTTATAGAACTTACATATTTTTAAAAGCTAGACTTAAAATTGAGGACTAAGTCTTTCTTCGAATGTTCTTCTTTAGAATAGATTTCAAAGAAATTACTTTAAAAATATAAAATCTAATTTTCTTTAGGTAAATGATAATTTAAAAGTTGTTTTCAAGAGAGCGTTTATATTTCATATTTTACTTATATCAGCCAACTACACTAATATCAGCCAACGCATAAAAGTGTTTTGTTTGTGACTTTTGTGCCGTGTGATCCCGGCCTAGAATACACATGGGCAGACTCGACCGGATCATTACCACTCCTGGCATTTAAAACTGGCGTGAAGTAGTGGCTTTATGCCACTCCGGAGCCCAACCCGTTCTAATGGTCGGCACCTGTGGATCCTGTGGTGTGGCACGGGGCCGTGGGCGGCGGTAATCATTTACCATCAGGTGACCCGAACGCTCGTTTGCCGTGTATTTTCCATAAAAAAAAGTGAAAGAATACGTAATTTATTTGTATTTCCTTGTCGTGACAACGTATTGGAAAACGTCTAGCAGGCGATGATAATGCGTTAGGATGTCGCTTCCCGCCCTGCACTACCGACCCTGCACTACCCGCCCTACACTACCCACACTACATTACCCTACCCGCCCTACTTACACTGCCCGGTCTGTACTACATTATCCGCCCTGCACTACCCACTCGTCCTCGCACCGTCGCTACCGTGCCGAAATATATCCAATTATTTTACATTATCTAGTGTTGGCTACAATCACTTTACAAGATGGAATATCTTTTTCTAATGTAAGAACAATTAGGAACTGACGATTCTAATTTACCTGATGAGAAGGCAAGAGCCTTCTCAATAAAACTATTTTCCGATCCGGTGGTAGCTTTTTCGACGTTTTAAAAGTGCCTATAATAATCTATTTGTATGAAGAATATTTAGAATTTGAATTTAAGTTATATAATACGTATGTAATATATAAATGGATATTTATAAAATGCAATATTTTTCAGCTGGTTTTCCTT
Organism: Heliconius sara; assembly: GCA_917862395.2. Taxonomy (NCBI): domain Eukaryota; kingdom Metazoa; phylum Arthropoda; class Insecta; order Lepidoptera; family Nymphalidae; genus Heliconius; species Heliconius sara. The sequence goes on along the minus strand of OU860797.2, from coordinate 20,432,063 downwards.
AATAGGATTATAATCCTACAAAAACCACAATAAATATAAAGTGAAAATAAAAATATATACCATTGACATTAATATTAACAAGATTATTAAAGATGATCTCTCTCCGCCCATGAGTCTCTGCCTACTTAGCAAAAATATGAGTGGATCGTGAAGGAGTGTTGGTTTTACTGTTTACAAATTTCCATTAAAGAAAAAAATGGCTGAAATTTTCTATTCTTAAGTGCATTCATTTCCGCGCCACAATACTTTCGTAAATCGGAGGCAAAAACGTCTCGCCGACAACGGACGTACTCACGTTGGCAGGAAATATGTCGAAATGTCCAAGACACTAGTTTTTATAGAATAATGCATGTTACATTAAAGTATTACTTATTATATGTATTTTATATATTGTTGTTTTCCTTAAATTAATCCTATTTCACACATTTTTAAACATTTTTACAGAAAGGGTAGAAAAATATTTCTAGAAAGCCTATAACATTTTTTGATTTTGCGTGACTGGGACCCATGCCACTTGGAAACCGCCCAGGCGTCTTGACCATTGAGCCCTAATTCACATACTATATAAAAAATATTTTATTAGGAACGCATTGTTAAGAAGATCCGTTCACATCGCCCAATTTACGAAACCAACACATCGTTTTCAATATAGCAGCTGAAAAGTAATAAGAAAAAAGTATAAACTGAGTCCAAAATCGATAGATAGTCCATTTATTTTTAATTATCTCCAAGGTGGCTCAAAGGTGTGAGGTCGTCGTCTGTTTAGTAAAAGATGCCTCTCGAAGTGAGCGTTTGTTGCAATTACGACGCCGTCGCTACGTCGAGACAATGCCCTAAGACTTTTGTCTTATCGACTTTTAATTAAAGATCGAAGGTTGAAGCCACAACGTCCGTCCCCACTCGGGAGAATGATTTATTTAATTTCCTTACTCTGGTAACAACACACCTTCTCAAGACTTGGGGCGGTGCGTGGGGAACGGAGCGCTACGCGCGATGCACGACGCACGACGCTCGCAGCGAGGTCGCCATCTATCACCGAGCATTAAGCACAGTGATGTATACTTTGACACTTTTCGATTAGTATCTCACTAAGCCCTAGTTTGAAAGGTTCAGTTTTTTTAGAAGGACAAAGGCAAGGCTTTTTTTTACATTCTACTGTCTGAAAAGACAGTAAAAAATTATACCATGATCGAGTAATACGTTAGATAACTGAACACTATAGCTGTGGTTACTAAATACTAGAGAAAATTTTCTTTATATTTTTACTCGACTGCTGTGAAGCTCAAAAGGAGGGTTATGTTTTTGATAAATGATACTTCGTGTTGTTGGATTTGTGTTGATGGCGCGAGTGTTATCATCGGATCGTGTGCCGCCTCATTTGTCACAACCTCTCAATACAAGCGAAACTACAAATACAAACCAATATATACTTAATTATCTACTTCATTTTATTATTACGTAGATAATGATTAGAAGTTTTAATTGTTAACTTTATATAGACAATATAAAAGATATGGATGGTCATTGTTTAAGGGTGTAAAAGGTAGTATAATATTTGTTTAAAAAATAACTGTTGTTTTCATTACCTTTTTTTAATTTATCAAGAAAGAGAAAGGAGTCTTCAGACACCAAAACTCTCTATGTGTCATGCTTTATATGTATGTAAGATGCGTGAAAATAAAGAAAAAACAATACTGTGTTTCTTGTTTTCAAATAAAAATATTCAATAAGATCAGATGGCACCAAGGAGATGCTTTTAATTAACTAAAGAGTCGATCTAGGCTCCATACAAATAATATAAAGTTCTGTGAAATAAGAGTATGTTTATTTTGTATTTATTTCTTACAAAGTCAAAATTAATCATTTTATTAAGCTTCACACCATATCCCGGATCCTGTGCTATATGGCAGGGTGCGCTTGTGTCAAGCCTCTCCATTCGACGCTTCGACAAATTTCCGAGATATTGCGTATCAAGTGGCGTGATTCAACTTTATAAGCGGCAAAAGATTATTATTTTGTAGGTGAGATTAGCTTAGAATATGTTCAACATTTTGTTCAAGAAGATTTCTTCTGCAATTTATTATATCTACCAACTGGCAATTGTAGAGGTGAGAGTGAAAAAAACTAAACAGCCTGCAGCTTGAAAATGTCTAAGTCCGCAATGAAACAACAATTCATTTCCCAAGTGAGCATTGAACCCGTAGCCATTGCGTTTACAGTCAGAGACTCACTGCGCCACGTGGCCCTCAGATATATTTAAGTTTGTGTAACGCAGTACCTCCCGTATTCTGTTTCAGATTTACACAATCATACTTGGCTCAATTAGCACAACATCGTGTAATTAATGAAATGTATATTGTGATATTTAAGTAAACGAGATATTTGTGATGATGATGAAACAAAAATGAAACGGAAGGCGAATGCTGCTGCCTCTTGTTTGTAACTTCAGTTTAGTTTGAAACATTCTCTAGTAGTCTTTCCATTAATTATAAAATATTCATTATTTCAACTTTGTCGCAAAAGTGAGTAAAACTGTTCGGAATATGAGAAGGTCATTTGTCAGAAGGAACGCTCATCTCGTAATTGATACCACCTTTTGTTCTATCACCATTGTTTCATGTTGAATGATACTATTGTAAAATATGTCAATTACAAACTATATAGTAATACGTAGTGTTGTGTGTGGCCTCACAGACACTAGACACTACACGTCCGACCGGTCCCGCGTCAGTAACATCACTCCCCCCGCCACTAGTGTACACGAGACAATGCTACATATCTATTTACGGCTTCGCCCGCATACTATCTGTAACATTTGTATTATACTGCATTTACCACAATATACATAGCAGATTTAATATTTAATCATGAACAACTAGTTTTCATAATTTTGAGAAAATGCAAGCACTACGTAGCTGCTTGAGCTGCTTTGTCATCAGCGGCAAGAGTGTCCCCCGCGGGACTCGCGTGTAGGCTTGTGGCGGTGAACGGAACTATGAATTAATATTTTTTGTTTTACTTTTTCTCAAAAAGTATACGTCCAATTACAAGCTGTAAGAGCCGAAGCTTATCTTCATAAAATTTTCTTGATGATGGAATAACTTTCGCTCGTAAGTTTCAATATCCATGTCAAATAAAAATAAGTGAAATATTACATTAAAAGAGAGAGATATGCGGTTTCGTGGACCTTTTTTTACAACTCATAAAATATAATATTTCTGCCATACAATGTATATATTTAACAATTTTTGAAGCGCAGGCGCTTAAAGCGATTAGAAGGCATTCATTATTATTGTTACTTAAGACTAATTAAGGCTCTCACCTTAATGTTGCCGCACTCGAGGGAAAGAATTATTCTTTATAAATGTTGTCATTTCTTCATTTTGACATCAAGGTAAAAAGCTCGGCATTGAGTTCCGCCACTTAAAGACGGAACTCTGGACGTAAATCAAGTGCCTACTTCCGCGTACTCCCCGACCCTGGCTAGGAATCTTCCTGATACGAATAAACAATGCATTGAGTGACGTGTGATGTGATTAAGCGCCGATTAGGACATGACTTACAGCCATCCCGTCGTCCGCTAGAAGAAAGTTTAGTTATAACGGTCGGTCATATTCAAAGGGTGTCCTGTCCTATACTAACTCAATACCGTAAAAAAGTAGAATCCAAACATAATTTAAATATATATATATATATATATATATATATATATATATATATATATATATATATATATATATATATATATATATATATATATATATATATATATATATATATATATATATATATATATATATATATATATATATATTATTTTTTCAAGCGAAACGTTGTGGTACCAAAAAAATGGACCATAAATGTTATTTTAAATCCTAATTTCAATTCACTTTTGTTCAGACACTACGGGCTTCATACTACTTGAAGTAAGTATCCAACTATACTCCAAGTCCCACATCAACTATTCCTAATCTAAGTCTGTCGATAGTTTCTAAAAGCCGAAATGAATTCCAGAGACGCGACCTGACAGCTGGTCACAGTCACCGTCGCAGTACAGCGGCGGCGGCGTGGACGCGACCACAATTAGTCCGACCACACTGACCACTACCACTTTGAGAAGACCTCCGATAGGGTAATTAGGATTTACTATCCCTTGGGATTGTATTGGCGCTATTCGTTAGATTTAATTAAGTCTGGTGACCTGCATGTGTGCGTTTGTGTGTGCACATACGTGTTATATAAATATGTAATCTAGAGTATGGTACTAAAAGATCTATGAGTGTATTCTGTAAAAGCGCTTTATTGTAAAAAAACATCTTATCGTGTCCTAATGCCCAAGACTACACATTCCAACGATTAACATAACGCCGAGGGCTATCGGCGTGAGGTTAGCGCGTTCAATTAAATAAATATATAACGCCTTCATTATATAAGTATAGATTGCTCTTTATTACTCTTAATACATTCACCTTGAGTGGAATTATACCACTTAACCAGCTCGATTTATGACATGCGTAGGTGCCTGTGCTAGTAATTATTTGCATCGGATTTTCTTAACGTAACTTATTTAAATATTTTTCGAAGCTTCAAACTTTTTTCCCAAAGCAAGGTACGAAGAGGGAACCTGCCGAACTGAACTGATTTAAACGTAGTCTCTCAATGCTTACGTGCAGGGATCGACCATTGCGCTTATCGTACGGTACTTATCAGAAATAATTAACAAATAATTAATTTTCAGTTAACGGAATAAATTATTGACGATTATGAGAATTGTGCCTTTTACCTTTTCACGAATATTTTTATTTATTTGTCGGAGTAATTGTACTCCTCACTTATCATGAAAAAAATGATATTTCAACAGAATGTTGTTTGTACACAGGACAGAAATAACGGGATCGCTCAATAAATCAATTTAATCCGCAACCAACTATCGATCTCACTCATGTAGGACTGGAACTCATGTCAGTAAGTGGAAAGTGTTATGATGCTTCACGCTGTATCCCGCACACAGCAGGGTGGGCAGAGGGAACCTAGTATTAAGACACTCCGTTCCCCACTTTCTGCCGAAATCTGGAGGTAGTGCGTGTTGACTGGTAGAACTCAAAGCCGCTCTTAGCCTTGACACCAGAGCGAAGAAATGGAAATACAAATTTAAGTAAACTTTTTATCTCCTCGAGTGGGGATCGAACCCACAACCAGTCGGTTTTGCAGTCACACTTCGTGTCGTTGCGCCACGACTGGCCTCAAAAATTAAAGGAAAGTGTTATGTTAGTAGATAATTAGAAAAGAAGGATTGACGCCGTTGAGGCGCAATGGAACAGTATCTCAATGTAAACACAATGGTAATGGGTTTGAATGAAGCTAAAGTCAAAGGCTTTAAGTTATCGAGCAAAGTCTCGAATACTGGACAGGTTGGTAAACGGAGTCTTAAGGCTAGGTTTTATTGGCTACATGCGGGATAAAATAATCTTTCGACCCTCACCTACAACAGACAAATTGAGATCGTTTTCTACAATAATTTGTACCAACATACACATGCAATAAATATATTTTTGACTCGAAAACGTGAACTGACAATCCAACGTTGCATACACCATAAATTAAATAAACGATCTGTTACAGCGCTATTTGGCGTCCACCGTTCAGCATCATTGATAATAACAGTAAAATGTCAAATCCATACAAATTAGTTGCCAATATGTATGTATGTAGTGGAGTGATTTTATTTTATCGTCAGATCGTATGTTTAATAGTTCGGTTGCATGTCGTGTTGTATGAACATTGCCCTGCGGCGCTCGTTTACACGATACTGTACGGTATTGCATGTAAGACAAATGTATATATATATATATATATATATATATATATATATATATATATATATATATATATATATAAATAGAGGGATCGATAGAAGTGATAGCTGATATTATGTAAAGATTAACTGCTGTTTGTTATTTCAATAAGCTATGCGAGATTGCATTTTCGTCTTTAAAATCGATTTAGCAATTTTAATTCATCGCGCTCATAAAATACGGAACGTTTTGCAAAAAACTTTCTTCGAATGTTATTATTTTAAAAATGCAAGAGAACATTATCGGAATTCATTCAACTCCCGATATAATTGACAATAAATTGAAAACGTCGAGTCTTGCAACTCTTTGCGTTCGTCGTCCGGAGTCGAGCGTCGCTAATAAATTGTGCTGTTTCATAATTTAAAGCTTTGCATTTGGTCTGTTATTTTGCGTTAATATGAAAAATAAGATGTTCGTAGCCATTACGATTGTAGATGTTTGTGTTTACATATAATACGATATATGTACAAACCGTTAAGACGGTCAAAGCTCAGCTGGAACTACGTGGAGCGGTCTGATACAGAGTAATCATTGAAAGTTGGTAGGTTCCCTGTAGAGTGCGGGGTAGCTCTAAAAATAAGATTTTTCAAAATTCCCACAACGACATCGAAAGAAAGGGAATTTATACGTTAGAGTGTACGCAAACGATGTTGGGGGCCACGACTGGTGCTAAATAATAATGTGGTACGAATTATAAAATTAAAAATTACATTAATTACAAATATTTAGTTCCACTGTCTCTAAAATTTGTAAAGAGTTCCTAGGTGATATGTTCTCTCTGCCTATACTGCTAGATGCAGATGATACGAGAATACGAAAAAAGGAGCAGGTCACAAAACCGACCACGGCCTTTATCTGCGAGTACCCTCCCACATCAATCTTGATACGTTTAAAGTGCGTAAAGGAGGAGTATTAATCACTTTTAAAACTCTACAACACCCTACTTTTCGTTGAATTTTGGAGGCATTGCGTGTTGTGTGGCGGAACTCAACGCCGCGTTTTGCCTCTATCTGAGCGAGGAAATTTTAAATATTACATTTCCTGCAGTAAGTGTATCTGCGTTACGTCTGTCTCTCTCGCTTACACCGGGGGCTCTGAACGCGGCCCGCAATGGGCAGGCCTACCACCGAGGCGGCGTAGAAACGTGCGCGAGCGATCCTGTGGCGTCTCATTTTGGTGGAGAGGGTTTTTGTTGGCTTACCTTTCCCAGCGATAAAAAAATGGCCTCTTATATAACAATTTTATTATAAAATTCGATATAAAGTAAAAAAAAACCAATAACTCTCTCAACTCAACTCATCTACAAGAAAGTATGAAAAACTTAAAACATGTTGTACAAAAGCTTAATTCAGTTACTTCCAAGGAATTATCTCCGATAAGTAAATTATCTCAGAATAAACTTGTGATTGATGGAGAACTTAAGTAATATCTTGTTAAGGAATAAAATAAATCAGCTTCACGTCGTATCCCGCACACAGCAGGGTAGGAATAGGGAACCTAGTGTTAAGACACTCCCGTCCGCACTTTCCGCCGAATTCTGGACGTGTTAAAGAATCGGAGAACTGTTATTATATATTTATTATTCAGTCTGCTATTACATATTATTTCAACTTTATTAATGCCAAGTACAGTCCACGAGGTCTAAGTTGAGTTTTTCATTCGTGTCAGTGTTTATAAATAGTACGAGTATAGGTGTGTCGTTGCTTATACTAAACCGGCCTACATGATAACAACGTAATGTATAATTATTTTAGCTTCACGCTGTCTCCCGTACATGGCAGAGAAGGCACTCAACTTTAACTTGTCTCTTATGAATCATTTTTTTTTCAATTTTTTTCAATTTTTCAAATAAGCAAATATTTTTTTATTGAGTTGACCACGGTTAAATAAATTACTAATGTAATTTATTTAAGTGAAGTTTAAAAAATTCTAACCATTGTAATTGTAAGTCCCCACTCTCGTCCTGCCGCCGCTGACCGCCGATACATCCATGTAGGTGTAATAAATCGCAGTGTTAAACACAGCGCCGCGTACCGACAGCATTACACAACAAATTTTAGAGGTTCACGTATGGACGTATATATTAAAACACTTAATATTTCATTATCTATTTTGAATCATATCGACTCATTATAAACTTTAGATCTTTAGATCAGTTGTGCTAGTTATTATATAGATCCATTTTCAGATTATCACTTTGGAATAAAATTTTAAACTAAATAATAATTAATTAATGAAGTTGCAATTATTTTGCAAAAATACCGATTAAAGTAACTTCGTCATTAAAGTAATCTCCATCAGATACTATTAAATTATTGCAAAGTAACACTAACCGGTATTACAATCGTTAAACGTTAGTACATGTAACACAATAAAAAATTATGAAATCTTTTGAGAGAGATAGAGTTAGTATAACAAGAACTGCTGATTTGTGAGGAATATATGTAAAAATACTGAGCTCTATTTTATCACATATTGCACCTCGGCTAATTACGATATTTAATTAAATGTTGAAACAGGCATTAATATTACAGTAAATAACGTTATATCGTCCGGTTGTTTTCTACGGATGGGTACACCCATCCGTAGAAAACAACCTGGATCGATTTTAGGGTCTTATTTTTGATTAACGATTTCGCTTTTTATGTAAAGAATTTATACTCTTTTCCTCTTTTTTTTTATGGAAAAGACACGGCAAGCGAGCGTGCGGGTCACCTGATGGTAAGTGATTACCGCCGCCCACGACCCCGTGCAACCCCAAAGGAGCTACAGGTGCGTTGCCGGCCTGTAAGATGGGCGCCGGGGCCCGGCATTACCTAATGCGAAACGCAGTGGCTTAAAGCCACTACTTCACGCCGGTTTTAAATGCCGGGGGTGGTAATGATCCGGTCGAGTCTGCCCATGCGTGTTGCCATTGTTGGCGACGTGACTCTACCACACGTAATTGAGTCACCTCTTACGACACCACCAGTACCAGGATGATCCTATTCTAGGCCGGGATCACACGGCACTGGCTCTTTTCTGATTCCTCGAAAAGGAATCGAACCTACAACCGTTGCGTTAACAATCAGGCCCTCTAGCATGGAGTTTTTGCAATTCATCTTATTTAATTGATTATTTTTCCTTTTTTTCTATGTAATGTTAACTTCCTTTCGAGTTCTACAACCAAGCCGACGGATTATTAGACACAAGACACTGTCTGATACTTTATGTAAGATATCACAGGAGACGGGTATAAGGTTACATTTTGACGCCGCCTTAGTGTCGGTAAAGCATCTCTACCTCACACAAATTAACCAGTAAAACTTAATGAATATCGAATGTTACATAGTTTTTGTACAGCTTCACGTTGTATCCACCTCGCCGGGTAGGCGCAGGGAATCTGGGAACTAAATGTTAAGACTCTCCGCTTCGATTAAGACACGTGTCCCAAATTTCCCAGAGTTCGCGATATATTGCATATTCAGTGTTAACAATGTTTAGACAAAGGAGTGTTATAGCAGGTGCTTGGTGCTCTCATCTTTCTGCTCGTAACATTAAAACTATTTTAATGTAAGATATATATAGGCCATCAAGTCACAGCGGCAATCATGTCACTAAAAACTCAGTTTTTTATCTTACGTGTAGAAATGAGTAAGTAAATGGAAGAAAAATATATATCAGCAATATATGTGAACTTACCGTCTGTCCGTACGCGGTTAGCGGAAAAAGGGAAATTGGATTTTTTTTGATAAAACTGCCGATTCTCGTCGACGGCTGAGATATTTGTGGGCTGATGTATCTCGTCGGCGAATTAAAACTTGAATGCGGCGTTTGAGAGCTCCTTTCACGCGCTGACACTTACTTATTAAATGGTGGTTTTACAGGCTCTATTATATGGGGCGTTGACAGAATTTGAATAAGTTTGTTTTTTATAATAATAATAAATATATTATATGTTACTGATGTAAATCATGCTTGGAATTAAATGATATCATTATATTTTATCAAAACTATCTTGGCGCTTTGGAAAACTGTAACTGTGTGTGCACGCAATGATTGAGGTTCGATTCAGGGGAACTTGTAAGAGCGGTGTTAGACGCCCTACGAAGGCAAAGCAGTGGGTTTCATAAAAGTATTCAATATTTTGTTGTCGTTGTTAGTAAATAAGTGAATGCAATAATTCGCGTTCATCTACGTGTTCCGGTATGTTCATGTTTTTGTTATACTATCATGCTGGGGTGATTAAAAAAAAAGAGGAAATATTAAGAAAAAAAGGAACCCTTTTACCCGTCTGTCTGTATGTTTGTGTATCCGTCTATATCTTTTGCGATGCCGTTGAAGTTCAAACCATATACCTCCACTATCACTATCCAATCTACGGCTCCACAATTTCCTAATAAGAAAAAAACTGCATTTACTTAAAAAAGCCATGGCGCATTTCGCCACTATACAGGAAATATTAATTAATAGGGTTCTTCCGTTTGACCTAGAATTATACATTTTTTGTTAAATCCTATAAAATATTAGCCTTAAAAGAGGTAAACTAGCATTTAAGTCGCTAGTGACTTCAAGGGATGTATCGAATGAAAAGGCTCTGGCTAAACTAAGCTTGAATTTTAGAAAAAGCTAAAAGAGGTCTCTCTTACTGGCAACCGGCAATAACGGATCTAAAAACCGGACAAGCGGAAGTCGGGTTCGCCCACCGTGCCGTTTAAAAATTGGAGGTCTCGAGCTTTTTGATCTTATATGTACTACGTAAATCAAATAAGCCAATTGTGTGCAATAAAGTACTATTATTAATATTATTATACAAATAAACTATTTACGTTAGTGTATATAAATCAATTGAAGTTCTATAATATCATTATTATACGGGTTACTTTCGTCGGAGGGATATTGCCGTGGATATTCGTTATTGCCGTGTGATCCCGGCCTAGAATAGGATCATCCTGGTACTGGTGGTGTCGTAAGAGGCGGCTAAATTACGTGTGGTAGAGTCACTTCGCCAGCAATGGCAACACGCATAGGCAGACTCGGCGTGAAGTAGTGGCTTTATGCAACTGCGTTTCGCATCAGGTAATGCCGGGCCCCGGCATGAGGTGAAAATCGGCTAAGGCATATTATATAGGCATTTGATGGTAAACTGGGTTTGAGAAATGTCTTGGAAACGAGTACTGCTTGGAAACATGTCTTACATTAAATGAGTCAAGGTGGTCTGAATAATAGGCTGGTATACTTTGGACATTAATGTAAAGTACATTAAAATTTTTTGAAAAATATTTAAGCTTGCTATCTAAGAGGAAGTTGAGCGGATCAGATATGCTGAGGAAACTGTCGTCGGATATTGTAGAAACGCACCGGTGAGGATAATTATCAGTTATACTAGCACTACAAATACTGTCATTATTGTGCATACTAACTATATATTGCATTATGCAATATGTATTAATTTATACACATTATTTATACAGAATATAAAACGGAACGAAATTCTTAGACCAAGAATAACTTTACAAACTCATGATTATAAAAAGCGCTTTATTTATCTAAGAAAATTAAATTTTCATTCAAGTTTTATATCTAAATACACTTTATTACGAGACAACAAAGAAATTAACGAATTTATGTTATGTCACTGTTCTAAAGATGGCATTTACCAAGCAGTACGAAACAAATTAAATTAAGTAGTGTATTCAGACTTTTTTGTTGTGTTGTTGAAATATTCCTATCTAGCGATGTGAGTTTGAATAACAGTAAAGTCCGTATTTTTAAAAGATTTGTAGTTATATCAACATGAATTTTTAAACGAACTGCCCGAGATCATTGGTTTTTTGAACGACAACATAACTGCTGTCTATAGATAGAGTGTCTTTCGGTCTCGCGGTAAATCCAAAACATCACAAGCAATTATTATCCGACTTAAAAGCAAAATCAATTTTTGCCTAATATTATGTACTCTGGAGTTCTAATTCCATATTATGATAAAGTAAAGAATTTGGGCTTCACTATCGACAGCAACATGACTTGGACATCTCACATTAATGAAATAAGTATACGCATGCATTTCTCTTTCTCTTAAGCGTCTCCAATACCTCCTTCGTCATAAAACATAAATTATACTAACTATACTACCTACTAACTACTGAGGCCGGCCGTGGCGCAGTGGCACGACGTGTGACTGTAAAACCGACTGGTTGTGGGTTCGATCCCCACTCGAGGAGATGAAATATTTACTTAAATTTATATTTCCATTTCTTCGCTCTGGTGTCAAGGCAAAGCGCGGCATTGAGTTCTGCCACTCAACACGCAATGCCTCCAAAATTCGGCAGAAAGTGGGGAACGGAGTGTCTTAACACTAGGTTCCCTCTGCCTACCTACCTGCTGTGTGCGGGATATAGCGTGAAGCTAATTTAATTTAATTTTTTTAATACTAATTATAAATATACAGTGAAACGCATTAACCTCCGAAATAAGTGGTCCAGTTTATTAAGGAAGGTACCCCGCAACCATCGCGCTTACAGACGTTGTCTCACAGCGTCACGGCGACTTCAGCACTAAGCTATAAAAATCCTAAAGAACAGATTTTTTTGATGTTTTCGTTGGAAAGTGGGTCATGAAAATGTACCTAAATGTTTTACTCAAATCTTTTTGTGACGTGAGTTATAATGCTCTACCTGTGCCAAAAATGTAAGTCAGCTTTAGTTCCTATTATGACTGAAATAACGATACTGTATTGTTATCTACATAATGTTAGATACTTCTTGTTGCATTATAAAATGCAATTGGTTTTGAAATTCAAAATGAATTTGGAATTCATCAAGGCAAAAGTTTAAAGAAATCAGTATATTGACAGTTGCATCTCAATACATTTTAAAAAATATTATGTATATAAAAAAAATATATTAATTGTTTTACCAAAATCGGCGACGTACATATTAATACTAAAAATCGCTTAAATTTACCGCACGTGTAACTCGATTGCATCTAGTCCGTATTTCTTATATGGGACACCATTAGAATAGGATGCCAAAAAACATAAAAAAAATCTATATCACAATTTAAAAGAGATGTTAAGAGACGTTTTTATGTTAAAGGTAAAATTAATGATTTTATAAATAGCTAGCCGACTCGCGGCTCATTCCTGAGGAATGTAACTTTTATACAGAACAAAATAAATCCGACCAGTAGTTCCAGAGATCTCCGCGTTTAAGCAAACAAACAAAGTAAGTTAGTTAATCAGTTATTACTTTAATTACGAATGCGGTTAAGACCTATTTGTAATTATACTGGGGCAGTGAAGGCGACTGTTAGAATCTGTAAAGGGGCCCCTGACTGAGGGGCCACCAGGTACCAGGCACTACGTCATTTAAAAGTTAAGATATTGTTACTAATAATTACCATCCACTTCTGATATTTATTCGATACAACTACCCTTTTATTATTCGTTCAGTCTATTATTCTTTTTTATGTTATTCTCTACCATTTTGCTAACACGCGCGTTCTTTCTGTTACAACTATACTTACACATTCCAAATATATTCCCGTACGTTTTTATAATGTTATACTTCATTATTAGATATCGCCGGATACACTTGTATATTCAAGTGTATCCGGCGATATCCAATAATAGAAACAGTTCCCATTATGAATAAATTTAGTAAACAAAAGAGGAACTTAAGGCTATTCACTGGAAAGTTTACTCGGCGGCATCGTAACGCCCGCGACGGGTTTGATATCGATATCGATATCGGTATCGCAGCACGGTTGCATTCTAGTTGCAATACCGATATGATAAAATAACTAGTTTCTGATAAATACTTAAGTCTTGTTGTAGTTATAGTTGTTGAACTTTTAATGTATAATAATATTACTTATCAATTTTATTTTGAAATCTAAATTATAAAAAAAAGTTTTGAACTTAACGAAACGATATCGTAATTGGAAAAAGAGAAGAAAAGGAGTCGTCAGTGGGACAGTGGGACAATATAAACGTGTTGATTCTCAATTGGGGGAATGATTCTATTTAAAATGTTTCCATTTGTTTTTACTAGTACATAAAGAGCGGTCTCGAGTTCCGTAAACGTTCCATCACGAGATATCTTGAAATCTGAGCTAAAAGTGGGAACGTGTCTTAATACAAAAAAAACCGTAAAGGTGCATAAAGAAATCTTAAAAGCATATTCGTGCATAATGAAAACATGAAATAGTAATTTAAGTTGCCTACAAGGTTTATTTTAATTTCCACATTGTCAAACACGAGACAAAGGAACTTATGTGAACAATTCGTTATAGAACGGGCAACACGCTTTGAATTATAAACGCTGTAACGGCTGAAATATTTATACGATTTTGTCACGGAACTGTAGACTGTTGTTATATTACGTTGATATTAATCAATATGATTCTTTTACCTCAGAAAATAAAATGCAGTGTTGAGTTCCGCCACACAACGTGAAAAATATTGGATCAGGGCAGAAAGAAAAGAATGAACTATCTAACACTTGGCTCTATGTGCCTACCCTGCTACGAAAAAATCGTGAAGCTAGAAAATATCACATTAAGCAATTAAATATAACCATATACAGCCGATATGGCACTTCCGGTCGCCAGCTTCATATAAAAAAGCAAAACAACTTTGGTGTACTGCCAAAGGCCGCTCGAAGCTGCGTCTTCATTGCTATGAAAAACTCGATTTGGTCGCGTAATGTGTGAGACCATTCTAGACATCAGAGAACGGAGACTATCTGTCTTTGGATGACGTTCAATTGTTATTGTGATTTATTTTCAGGAATAATTTTTATCATTACTTTTGCTTCAGTTTCATTGTTTGCTTTACGCCTTTTTTTTGTAGCAATGCGTTGATTTTAGCCGCTTTGTCTTATTCTTACTAATATCGTAGAAAAAATCATAATATTGTTCACTAAAAGTATTTACTTAAATTCTACAGGAAATTATAAAAAATCTAATGAAGGACTATGAAAATACATATATATGTTGTACTAAACAAAAGGAAACAAGTGTAACAGAAAACAAATAAGAAAGTTAAACCTCCAATAAGTAAGTGAATCTAAATCAACTCTATCACGCTTGTTCCGCGCAACTACAACGCTTACTTATAGTTAACTTATCGACGACGCTCAGGCTGCGCGTCGTTGCGATCAAAGGAATAGGAATAAAGATGATATACTATGTACTTATTAAGGTAACATATATTTTTAATAATTTTAAAGTGTAATTACCACACTTTAGGTCAAGATAGAATTATGTTGTTATATTGATTGTTAATATTTTTATCTTTTTGTCTTTGCATAGTAGCTTAGGTGATCGAATCCGCAATGAATAAATGCACACAAAAAGTAAAAAACAGCGTCACGAGAGGCAGAGAGCACCATTCCAAAACACGATATTGGAGGAGCATATATCAGAGATCTACATAAGTGCCAAGTTTTATATTCATTCGGAATAAAATTCAAGTATATATAATTAAAAGTTTAATGTATTTTTTAAAATAATGTATAAAATATATGCAATTTTAACAATTATATGTAGTACATTTGCTACGTTAAAATCAAGTACATATTTCACTTTAAATCGCTCCACAGGAGGCGAGTAATTAACGAGTTAATTATCCTATTATCATAATAAATATTAGTACATATATTTGGTGTAACTATTTCTTAAATACTCTCTCTTCTCTCCCTCTCTACCCCCCTCCCCCGTTCTCTCTCTCTTCATCTCCTATGCGAGAAAAATCTTGAAAGCTGTTTTAATGTTTCTTACCCAAAGAGTCAAACGATTTATTACTAAAACTTTGCTGTCTGTCTGTTCCACCGCCACCAGGCTGTATCTCATGAACCGTGATAGACACTTGTGCGGTTTGTTTAATAAAACTCCATATTAATGCTAAGATATAATTTAAGGGTTAAGGATCCTTATAATAGAATGTTTTCGTTTCATTTGTTAATTACTTATTTATCCTATAATGATGTCGCACTGCGTTGTGATGGTCTCATACACTTTACCCAATTTATAATAACTTTTTAGCTTCACTTTGTATGTCGCGTATACAAGAGTAGGCAGTGGGAACTCATGATTAAAACCCTCCGTTTCCAACGCACCGCTCAATTTTAGTGCCTGGCGGAACTTAACGCCGCACTTTGTCAACCTTCTAAAAAACATAAAACTTTAAAATCAAAAGTAAAATAATCTTGAAGGTATTACCAGAGAGTTGACTATCGAAATAACATTTATCGGTAACATTTAGACCGTAATATTTAACCAGTATCTTCTAGTACTCTTGTAAGCGCGTGGTAACGCGTGGATGTGATTTGAATAATTCAACTAGTTCCCAATCGAAGTTCTTTTAATTACATTGTACTAATGAGAATGTTCTCCAAACGTAACTCTGCGTTTATTGCGGAAGCTACATACGTTTGTGTTTGGAAACTTGATTAAAATTAAATCTTATATATACATTTTTTGTGGAAAACACAAACACCCTCTATTCTGCAAATAGTGTTAAGAAATTCCGTTACCATTAAGAAACACTTCCCACCAAAATTGGGGCGTCATGTGTTGAGTCATTTAATTTTTTTAATTTATAAATAACGTCAATGTGCTATTAAACAAAGTGCAAAAAAATGAAAATTTGCAATGAATTTTGTATGAGACCAGCATATCGTATTTACATAAACTTAATTTTAAAAATAATAAAGGAAAAGAGCATTTTAAAAATAGATCTACAACCTTGCATTAAATTTCAAATATGTATTTAGGTCAGTTGTAAAGTGATGTTCTTGGACTTGCGCCTTTTTGTCTTTAACACAGAATAAGGTCCATCGGATAACTTTAAAAGATATAAAAGTTACAACACTAAGTTGAAAATTATGTCGTCATTAAAAGTCACGTCTTTCTGTTATCACTCGGGTTACTGATAAGAGCATTATGTAAGTAAGTATTCTTTCTTCGTAATTTCAATTAACAAAAAAAAAAGAATTAAGATTAAATATAGTATGTATATAATTTAGATAGATTAAAATAAACGTTTCCATTTTATTTTCGGGCTTATAAAAGTAAGCCAAATATAGTTAATACCATAATACAGTGGTTCATTACATCATAAGAGTATTAAACAGTTGTTTTATTTCTTATGTTGTTTATAAATATAATACGAAAAATAAAAAAGAATCCCCGATTTCGGATGTGTCCGAACTCTATGTCGCGCTTTGTCTTTCCGGAGCGGGGATATTGAAATAATTGTTTGCCTCAAATTATGATTGAATACACAACCATCACTCTTGTAGTCTCACGTTACTGCTTCTACTAAGTTTTTAACGTACACAATAGTTTAATACTGCATTCCTGTTAACAAAATGTATACATACACTGAAGCATGAAGTAGAAACAGCATTTGCGATACTTTGAAGTAGATCCAAAAAATGAACTTCTTCGGCTTGCTACAATTTTTAACGATTTCGAATTATTATTTTATATCTTTAAATTATATCTGGCTTTGGAGAGCTTTTTACTATCCTTTCTGTATTCGGTATTTGCAAACTTTTCTAGCGAAAAAGCATAAGAGGTTTTTTATCGTAACAAAATACATTCTGTTTGCACGTTTTAGCCAATATTTGCGGGAAATCGTAACTTTATATATACTTTCTAGATGCTTAAGCAAGTTTCGATCAAAATTATTGTTTAACCTAGATCGAGGTTATACAGCCAAATTAGTGATTAATTTGGCAAAGTTTTTGTTCATATCGGTATTTATTTCAAGTAGATTTTGATTTTGTGTTGCAATAGATAGCTTACTGAATTTTAGCATTTTTACAACTTAAAGCTACACTTTGTTAAATACGCTGAGACCTATTGTTTTACATATGATGACTATCAACTTATTTAAAATTCAACACTTGGATCCGTTTTGTAATTAAAATAAACTGCTTCACCGTCTTTTGCCACATGAAAAGGTAGACAAAGAGAACCTTATGTCAAGACACTGTGTTTGTCACATTCCTTGTAATCTTGGATTCCTTATGCGTTTGAGTGGAACAGAACGTGTCGCTTTATCTAGCCGAGCGGGTGAATGAAAATCTAAGTTAAATATAATTATTTTACTGAGTGACCTCACAGGTATCGACGCTATCAAATCCATTAAAACAAGCATTCATCCATTTAAATCCCATCTATTTGAATATTTATTCTAATATTGAAAACATTCTTAACCAATTTAAAGGTCAAAATCTATTAATCTTATTAAAAATAATAAAAAGAACTATTCTCCATTCTTTGAACGTCAATTAATTGACCGCCGGCTCGCTCAAGTTAATATCTCAGATCTGACTCAGATCAGATTTTTATACAGAAATAAATGAAAATACTCAATTAGGTGTTTTATCTTACAATGTACATTTGTGTACGTTATTTACTTTTCTTCTTGAAGTATCTCTAATGTGATCCCTTCGAACAAATATAAAAAAAATGTCATTTCAGTTGAAAATTTATGTCAGCATGACGGTGATCCTTTAAATATTTCCATAGAGTCATTGGGTAGAGCAAATTGATCGTCGCGTCGGTTCCATCACTTTAAAAACAACATGTCTTCAAAGTAATTTCTTTTGTTATAATATAATAATTGGTATTATTGGCGGCCGCGTACTAAAACGCCAAATTTTGGCGTACTACGTCGTGTAGCCTGTGCGTTGTCTGTGTGTCACAACTGAAGAGTTTTATATAAAAAAAACCATATGGCTAGCTGTGTTTATGTATGCGAAATCTTGCGATCTCAATTTGAGACACTTTTCACTGTCCGATTGAGTTGAAATTTAGATTACGGCATTATGAAAAATGCAATATGAAAAAAAGGTTGTTTAAAAAAATAATAATTAATATGTTATTACGTAAATGGCTTTATTTTTATTTTAATATAAAAGAAAAGGGAATATCTTACATTTAAGCCAACTAGCGTTTATGTTTAAATATTAACAAAGAAAATAGCCGTTAGTTATAAAAAAAACTAAATAAATTAAAATAAAAAATAATAAAAGTGTTTGTGTTACTGAGTGATTGAACTCAACTTGAACTCAATTTGAAACTCAATTTGAAAACGTATCGAAAGAGAATTGAGAGCGAAGAACAAAATGTCTTGTCATCAATACCTGCCGTAAAGCAGGAAAATAAATAAAATTTGATAAATTTCTGCTGTCGAAATAACTAAATAAAATAATGAAAGTATCGTACCAAAATTCTTATCATGAAAATCTTAAATAGCGAAGTAGAAGCACGCCCCTCCGGATCGCGAACTATTAGCAGCGAGCGCGCCAGCGAGGATGCCGAACAGACCGGTAATTTATTTTTTAATAGCGCCCGGTTGAACTTATTCTTATAATTATTGCAAAAAAAATCTTATAATTATTGCAAAAAATTCCAAATTTGTTCAGTAGTTTCCGCGTCAAAGTGGAACAAACATAAATTTTCACAAAATTCTGCATATAAGTTGTTCGCAAGTCCCGCGACGCTCTACACGCTCGCGCCGTCGCCATCATCATTTACACGATTATTTATTTAATTATAACAATTAATAGTAACATTACTTCATTTTATGTTCTAATAACATTACCAACTTATAAACAATATTATTACCAACATTGTAAACACAAGTTTAGCCAATTCAAGAAAACTGCGTCTTAAAAGTTAGTTAATCTGTTTCTAAGATTAGTCCACAAATACAAAAGCAAACACACAACAATAAAAAACATTATTTTGTATTCTACTTCCTTACTTAGCTTCACGTTGTTTCCCTAGCGGGGAGTTCAGAGAGAGCTGAACGCCAAATCCTACTATCTCTACATACCTCTATCACCTCGTCCACAGTCATCAACGTCTTCATACATGCCCACCAGGAAGTCCTTATGATTTTTAAGTGACCTTCTTTCATACGTAGATACTGTGTTTTCGAAGGTTAACCGAGGTCTCCTCCTACCTCTCTTACAGCTCACTTTTCCATCGTAAATCTTTGCCACTCTTTCATCACTCATTCGTCCGACGTGCTCAAATCACCTGAGCAGGTTCTTCATCCTCATCGTGACATCCTCTTTAGTACTCGCCATTATGTGCTGCTTTTTGGATCATATTACATTAAGAAATGTCCCCACTAATATATAATATATATCCTAATAATATCTTCAAGAAACAGTGACAGCTATCATTTATATTTTATTATATACTAGCGACCCGCTCGCGGCTTCGCCCGCTTATACTACAGAATTATTTACCTAACACACTGAATATTGTTCTTGTTGTGATATACATATAATGTATGTTTGCAACGCAATTAAGAATTTTAAAAAGCTATTAAAACCTTAGGTCGCATTTTCGTACCTCCCATAAGAATCTTCAATTGAATGTTTGAAATAAAAACACCTTTTATAAGTATCCACTTACAATAAAGTCCTAACCCATCGGTGTCTGTACATGGAAGATATTACAATTAACAATGTAATACAACTTGGTCAGTTTGTCTGCTTGTCTGTGCGTTTCTTAACGATAATCTCAGAAACGGTCTAACAGATTTAAATCCTTTTTTTGCTTGTACTTTGGCAAACTGCTCTTAATTATTAAACCCAAAAAAAATGTACCTTGGGACCTTAGGCTAACACCATGCAAAAATTCGTCAACTTCTGTCAGGTAGTTTTTGCGTGATTGACGAACAAATAATCCGACAGACAGACAGACAGACAGACAGACAAGGATTCTGCTGAGTGGTTTTTTAGGTTCTATAATCGACATATTAACCGACCTTATTTTTATTTTTTTTATATCTTTCATGTACAGAACTTTTCTATCCTTTTATTATATAGGAGATATAGATAGATTAGCGATTCAAACCAGCGTGACTTGAGATAATGTTGTACCTGTATAATGTGTGGTGAATTGAGATGAGTCTTGGCCTACTTCCGGTGCTCAGAGTACGGAACATTTAAATATCACTTTTAGCGCGCTGTATATAATACTTTATAATGCTTAAGTACTGTTAAGACGCTTCAGTATGGGATAAAATTGTGTGGGCACGATTTATATTGTTATATAAGGTAATATCAATTTAAAAAAATACATTGACGTCATATAATATTATGTCTTAACACCCAGTTACTACTGCCTACTCTGCTATGCGAGAGAAATCGTGAAGCGGAAAATATAAGAGAAACGCTTCAAAATGATACAATATTTATATAACTAGTGTTAATTAAGCCCAACCAGCGCCAACTATCACTGGCTGCCGTCATGAAGTAATTGTAGTAGAAGTTTCACAGTAGCAACTTGAAGTGAAACCTTTTATATCTAGAAATGAGTCTTGAGAGTAATTGCTTTTTGCAACTTTCATTATATAGTTATAAGTATTTTAGTCATTTATGATATAACACATACATAATTAACTTTCACTTTATATATTGTAAGCTATGAAAAAAAAAGTGACATCGATGTAAATATTCAAGCGAACCCAGTCATGGTGCAGGGCTACAAGCGCGCGCCAGGTTCAGTTTCCACTCGAAGATATTAAATACCTATTTCACATTTTCATTTCCTCGATCTGCTAACGAGGCAGAGCGAGCGTTGAGGTCTACTCTTCAACACGCTATGCGTCCAGAGTTTGGCGGAAAGTGGATAACGGAAGTACTCTTAATAGGAAGTGTCATAAAATTAAGGTCTCAGGTTTTCTCTGCCGACTCTGCCATATGAAAGATACAATTGTCTGCTAAAAAGGATCTATTCATATCTATATTATAAATTCAACTCTGTATGTCTGTCTGTCGGTCTCTAAAGGTTGAGCCACAGTAACTATTTCAATATATTCAATTTAAATTTCAATTTATCGGATTATTGGTTTTCTATAATAATATTATGAAAATAAATATAATGGTCACCTTTAGCATTTCATCTAAATTGAAAATATACTTCACTTTATATAATTATAATAAATACTTTAGAAGATATCACTGATTCAAACTGACCAGGCCTTACGACCCGCAAGGTATGACCGACCTGACCTGAACGGGCAGACGACGTTGACGGTTTTGTAAATTTTCATACATTTTCGATCTACTGTTAATTATTATGTGGTTATTTGCTGTTATGTAATATAAATAGTATTTTGGTACGCGCGCACGGAAAACGTGTAAAAAGGTTTTTCCGGTGTAAATTCCTATCTCGTGGAAATTTCGAGATAAAAAGTAGTATGTAAAAGTATGTATTGCTCCATCTTTTATATCGATGAGTGAAAGTCCCATAAAAATTAGTTCGATTGTGCTAGAGATGAGGTCGGGGAAATAGAAAATAGACAGATACAAAAATAATATACATTTTTTTTTTGTATTTGAGTATCATCTCTAAATAACTAAATGCACTTGAAAAAACACTGTTATTTTGAAATCACAAACATCAGTTTATTTATATGAAACTGTCAATGCACCGGAAATCTCGCAATTATGAATAATTTTTAGTCGCAAAATGCCTAATTTTGATTTATTCATAAGAATATCTCGTAATTACATAGGTGTCGCATAGTACATTTTTTTGTTCTATCAATAGTTTCTGCCGCGCATGCGATTGAAACGTTTTGTACTTTTTCCACCGTTTGCGGTGTAGCATACGCTTTATTTATTTCTAGAATAATTTAGGGATCATTACTGAAATTTTAATACACGTTATTGAAATTTCAGTAGGAATTCATTAAAATGCTAAATACTTAGTGGTAATTTAGCATTTTAATGAATGGTGAAATAACTTTTAAAATCGTATAAAGATTTAAGATAAAACGTATAAAGATTTTGAACGTAGCGGGACTCGAACCCAAAGTTTTCCAAATAAATATTTTTCATTCCTAAGTGTGGATTTACACTTTAAAAATGTTTAAATGTTTCTATGTTTCGTTAATATCTCACTTTGGTTACTTTTACTTATTATTTTTTGTTAACTTTAGTTAGTTAAATATTTTTTTCTAATATTAAGATTTTCATTTAGTTATTTTTTTAAATTTTCCTTCGTTCGTTCGTATAGTTTAAGTTGGCGAAGCCACGTGGATCCGCTAGTATGAACATAGGTTAACCTATATAAATGTATCTACATACATGCCAAATTTCAACTGGTGTTGTCCGTCAGTCATTCAGTAACGGACACATATATCCACATAGATGAATATTTAGCACTAATCTGTTATTTCCGCAAATAATGGTAACCATAAAACATTATTATATCACAATTCAATTTAAGGTAAGCATTTCGTAAATTTGAAAGTAATTAATCGCAATGGTGAAGTTGTAAACCTTCACTCCCGTCGCGGGAAGGAGGCAAAGTCATTTACTAAGTTTGATATTTAAAACAAATTAGAGACCGTCCTAAAACTACGTTTCATTCGAAGCCGGAGGAGACAAAGCGACCACTAAATAACAAAGGGGCAAGTCTATTAATACACATAATTAAATTTGATGTTAATTATTGATCTCTAGGAGGTCACAGTTCAGTGGGTCCGACGTTATCTTACAGATCGGCTTGGTTTTGATTAAGCAGCGGCTTCTCTTGATTCAAGTCGATGTACGTGAGGTGTACTTACGAAACATATTGAGCATTCCACTCAGTGGTCAATTATTGAAGGTCATTTTTGTTGAAAATCAGAGGACGATTTAATTGACAAATTGATAATAGGTATGGTGTAGGTTTTTTGAAAGTACAAGTTCCGCGATTCCAAAAGCTGAAGGTGATTCTGACCGCGGTACGGTGGGTTACATCGAGACGATTCATTCATTCATCTGATAAGCGTATTATAGTCTTCCTTGGTAACAGGACTGTTCAACGTAGAGATTATTTTTCATTTGGAAACATAGTTCATGAGATTCAAATAAATTGTTTAACTTTACAATATAAGTATAGATTTGTATTTTAAATTCTATAAAAATCTTATAAATATGTACCCTTTGTTATTTAATATGTTGTGCGCATTGCTAAGACTAAATTCTAAATAAAATAAATAAAAAATTATTAAAATAAATAAAAATAAAAAAGCGGTAAATTTTTATCCGTGAATTGGAGCGTAACGTGAAGCATTGTGGTTTTCACCACGTAAGGGTAATTAGGGTGACTAACTACTTCTCTATATATATATATGAAGCGATTATTTTTATACGAAATTATAATTTACTACATTCTGCTGGTATTTTATGTACTTATTTTTATATATATCTTCAATATAGAAACCGTCGTGGTGCAGTAAGACAGCGTTTTACTGTAAACGTGATGATTTTGGGATTTTTTCACTTGGAAAATGTTCTTTATGCTGAAAAGAATTCAAAGGGAAGCAGAAAGAACGGAACTTGGAAATGTACAAACATAGCTTATGTAACATGTGATGCACAAATATAGCAAGCGTTACATATTCTTCTATACTAAGTTAAAGTAAAATAATCGTACATGGTACAAATAATGCTATATATTTTATTAATATTATTTAAATGTTATCTTATTGAGTCTAACAATTGTATAGTTAACCGCACATGTTGTATGTAAGCGTTCGCGTATCTATAATGATTCATAACCATTTGTAATTTGAACTCTTTGAGTACTTTGATGTTAAATTATTAAAGTATTTTATTTCTGCTTAAACAGACTTAATTCTGTGAATTTTTTAATGTTACTACAGTAATTGACCATGTCTAGAAATATGTTCAAATAAATAAGAACATGAAATAAAGGAAAAAGAAAATATATATATGTTTTTATACACTTATAAATTTCTTGTTTTATATATATTTTTAAATAAAACTAAATTTTTTAATGTATCTTGGATCTTTACACAACCTCTTTGTTCTTTGTTTTTTTTAATATAATTTCGGAATATATTTGCAAACAATTAATGTTTCTGTAGAATTGTGAATAGTAATAGAATACTTTACTAGTTCTTTATTATTTTTCGTTTAAATTTAATTGATGTATGCTAAGTTTAACAATTGACTTCCATTGAATCATAACGCGGCGTTGACTTGACCTACTCGGTATATGTCTCAAAAATATGAGAACACTTTTCTCAAATTTTTGACACTAAGGTCTTTCTGCGTAACTCTCTACGTGTAAGATACAACGTGAAGCTGAAGAAATGTATCTCAACTACCACAGCATACTTATTTAGGAAACGTATAAAAATTTTAACGTAGCGGGACTCGAACCCGCGCCTCCTGGAAACCGACCAGGCGCTCTGACCACTGAGCCATACGTTCTCGCAAAAGCTACGTCGAAATTCTTATACGCTTCTTACAACTTATGTTGTTAGCATCTCTGTAGGGAGATTTTTACAAATTTCCGCTACTCAAAGATAATTACTAAGAATTATCGTTTGGCAAGAGAGAATACTATTTTTTAAATGTTTTTAAACATTTTTAAAGTGTTAATCCACACTTAGGAAATATAAATAGAAAACGTATAAAAATTTCTAAATAAGTATTTATATTTCCTAAGTGTGCATTAACACTTTAAAAATGTTTAAAAAAAAAAAAATGTCCGATAACCTTTTCAGTGTCACGATATTAGTGCACACAGATAAAAATAAATATCATAATTAACGAGTAACCGCTTAAGCAATTCTAAGTTAAGTAAACCACATAATGAAGTATTGGTAACGTCAGTAGCGTTACCACATTAGCGACCAGCAACGCGGTGATTGTTTCCGAACGTCGTTAGCGTCTCAATTAACTTCTTTTAGATTTGTTTGAGAGTAAATGCTGAACTAATGTGTTCTTTGTTGTAATTAAATTATAATTACTATAATTTATTCGCATATTGTTTTGTATTTAGACCTCGTTGGTTGTTTATTTGTTTCAGGAGTGTGCTTACAAATATATTATTTTATATTAAAATGAGTAGGGTTAAAGGAACATTTTCGTATTATATATTTTTGGGACTTAATTAAGCTTTTATTTTTTTACGAAGTTAAAACGTGTTTGTATTAAACAATAAGTCTATAAAAAAAATAAATTTAAATTTAAAAAAATTAAATTAGCTTCACGCTGTATCCCGCACACAGCAGGGTAGGGTAGGTAGAGGGAACCTAATGTTAATATACTCCGTTCTCCACTTTCCGCCGAATTTTGAAGGTATTGCGTATTGATTGGCAGAACTCAACGCTGCGCTTTGCTTCGATACCAGAGCGAAGAAATAGAAATATAAATTTAAGTAAATATTTCATCTCCTCGAGTGGGGATCGAACCCACAACCAGTCGGTTTTACAGTCACACTTTGTACCACTGCGCCACGACTGTCCTCATAATAAGCCTATATACAGTACATATATGCATATATGTATGATGAAATTAAGGTCAGTACTTCTTATTGCGATAACAGCAGGATGAGGGGAGTAAGTGTTAAGACGCTCCATTTCTACGCACCGCACTATTTTGAAGAGTGGAGCTTAGCACAAAGCTTTAATATTGTTTCTGGACCGAATAAATGATAATAATTCTTTCCCTCGAGTAGGAATTGTACTCACAACTATCACGATCAGACACTGTCAGTACTGCCATGATTGTTTATTTTAATAAAATTATTTGTGGAATAATTCATATTTTAATATCGGAAATTCTTTCTAGATATTTTCCAAAAAGTATAACTTTGTAGCCTTCCTTTGGCTGCGATACGATATAAATAAAATATTTCCTATTATATATATTTGTGTAATAAAACAATTTAAAATGAAATGCTATTAATGCCAATGTATCGCAGTGTCGTAAACGAAAGTTACAAGTTTGATTTCTAGTCGTGGAAATTAATATATTTTTTCCAACCTTGCGAGCATTGAGCTTCTCTATTTAATACACAATATCCCTTATTTGGAAGAAACGTGGAGAACGGAGTTCCTGCATCCTAGATCCTCATTGAGTTGCTGTGACAGAAAATGCGAAAAGTGGAGAAAATATTAATTAGTGATGTTCATATAGGTTCAAAATCTAGAACTGGGTTTCAACATTACTGAACTTTCCTTCAAACTTAGCTAATTAAATTTTTTTACGACTAGGACATCACTATTACTTGCAAAAGTCATATTTTTTTTCCAAATTGAAATTAAACGTACAAAGGCTTCAGCAAAAAAAGTTTGGGTTTATTCCAACATAATTCCACTGGAGGCAATTCGGATAGAACTTTTTATGTCCTGCACCCCGACATGTGTAATGAGGGTGGCTAATTTGCCGCTGGAAATGAAATGAAAGGGTGAATAAAAGTTGAAAAAGGCGCTAAAGGATGACAATGAGTTGCTTTTGACAGTTGGTCAGTTAAACATACATATATATATATTTTAGAGAATTTTATTAATTTATTCCTTTTTATCAGTGTTTAGTGAGCTAGTAACACTAACACTAACAACGTATTAAATAAAAAGATCAAACAGCAAGGAACAATAAAAATCTTACGCTTTCATATTTAGATTTCTGTTTAACTTTTACTTTATTTGAAAAGTTTTAGTTTGTTTCTTTTATACGTTTATTGTTTTATTTCTCGTAAAACTTGTGCCTTTATTTCAAATACCGACATTTATGACTATAACGTTGTATATGTTGTTTTGCTATTAGATACCGTCTTAGCGTTGTGGTGAATGTGAATCCGCTACATGAGGGCGAGATCTGTTTGATGATAGCAAACTACTATTCATGTAGAATATGTATGTAGTCACGTAGCGTAGCGTAGTGTAGCAAAGGTTTTTAGTTGCCTATTATATTGAAGTTTACGCTGAGTTTGCGAATTTATGTGAAGTACTAGAGGTATCTCAGTTTCATTTGTTTTATTTGAGAATTGAAGCATTTAATGGCATATTTGATAACCAATCAAGTTTTATAAATTAGATAGGATGAAAGTAACATACGTTTAAAATTGATTCATCTGCCTTCATGTGCCTTAAATGTTGCAAAAGCATGCAAGTGCAGCTTTTTAAATAAATTTTATTAATACATATTTTTTATGTATTGTATTTTTCATTATTGTCGTCACTTTTAGGATAAAAAGTATTTTTCGTTCTTAAAAACAGTATATCTTTTGATTTATATTAATAACTCAATTAGTTACGGAAGGTGGTGGATCAGTAATATATTGATTCCTTGCTAGTTGAGTGGCTCTGCTGGGATCTATGATGGGACTTCCACAAACTTCGTGTACATTTACTTGCTCTTGTGGAACCTTTCAATGGACTTGTAAGTTTGCCTTCGTCTAAAGTGAACTTAGAGCGTCATTGATCGAATTTAGTTTGTATCTTGCTTCTTTAGATAAAATTTAGGTGTAATTAGTTGAATTTATGTTATAAAAATTATTTAATTAGTTACAATAAGAATTTTAAGTTTAAGGATTGTGACAATTGTTCGATAAAATACAATATATATGAATATACATATAATAATATTTAACTAACTGTTGCTTGAAAGATCTTTATGAGAAAATCTTTTATAGAACCCATTTATGAAAGAAACAGAACTCGAAACTTATAGTAAGTAAATGCTAATTTCAGAAATTGATATTTACTATTTGACTATTGTATTACTACTTAACTATTATATTTCGTTAAATTCAGGTCTTAATTTTATTCCAATCGGTTCATTGATGAAAATGTTATAATAATTATAACGTTTGTTCAACCAAATTATTATATAATGACTGTTTTATCGAATTCACTATAATTATTATTTTAATTTTCAATATATAAATTTTATGATGAATTTGTATGATGAGTTAAAAAATTACAATTTTCAAGATTTAAAAATAAAAGAAATATGAAAGTCACGGCGGTTTGTCAACTTTTTTATCCTCCACGTAACAGGGTAGGCAGAGGAACCTGGGAACCGGAACTAGGATATGGAAATATTAAAGTTTCATTCCCCTAAAAGAATGCCGAACTCACAATCAGTGGCGGAACTCAGCGTTGCGCTTTGTCTTGATACCAAAAGCGAAAAAATTAAAATATAAATGTAAATAAGTATTTAATTTCCTCGAATGGGGATCAAACTTACAAGTTTACAATTTGTGGCCCCTGCGCCACAACTGGCCTCATATAATATTATAATATTACATATTACATATAATAATTAAAAATAAACTACCAAACATTTGCTAAACTATTGTAAATTGTTCAATTTGATTATATACATACTGACGTCAAGAGTCAAGTAATCCTATTGTGGAAAGCGTCAGGTGTTAGAATTGCTTTTGAATGTGAATCCGATGTAAAATCAAACTAATCTACATGATAATGTGTGACATGTTAAGTTACATAATACGGCGTTATGTTACGCCACTTGGTATTATATTGCCTGCTTGTTGGTTGGTGTTTGTGTTTTTCATATTATCAAGTTTTATATGTTCTTCAAATGATGATCAAATCTTCATTGCAAAAACAGTTTACGTTGATTACAGAAATTGTAAATGATTTATTTAAAGGCATTCCTATTTACCATCGATTACAAAAGTTTTCAATGTGTCTAAGTATTTTAATTACAATACTGTTAGAAATCGGAAGCGCATAAACTCATATCGTCCATATACTTCCTTCCTGGATCAAGTGAGGTTTATAATAGCGTCGGAAATTTCAATTTTGAGAACTGAAATCAAATCATCTATTGCTCCCTTACTCAACGACCTAAAATATCTTCGTGAAGAGGTATCTAGTATTAAAGATAGTTTGGATTTTGTTAA
This sequence comes from Heliconius sara, assembly GCA_917862395.2. Taxonomy (NCBI): domain Eukaryota; kingdom Metazoa; phylum Arthropoda; class Insecta; order Lepidoptera; family Nymphalidae; genus Heliconius; species Heliconius sara. The sequence continues at coordinate 20,402,511 of OU860797.2, read as the reverse complement.
TGATAAATTTGAGGATTTAAATAAGAGAGTTGATAACTGTGAAATTGAAATTAAGCACATCTCTGTGCAATGTTCAGACTTAAATTCCTTTAAGTCTAAAATGGATTCTATTGAAATTGAAAATAATAAAAGAGAACAGTGGTCCCGCAGATCTAACGTCGAAATATATGGAATTCCCTAAAAAAAGAGTGAAAATCTAAACACGATTGTACAAAGCCTTGCTGACAAAGCTGATTTTACTCTTAATATCAATACCGATATTGATTTCGTAACAAGAGTTGCAGCAAAAGATAAAAGTGTTAAAAAGAATAAACCTATAATTGTAAAATTTCTCTGCCGTTGGAAGAAAGATGAGTTCCTCTCTCGTATCAGGAAACTTAAACTTAAATGTCATGATATAGGGTTTATATCTAATAATAATACCAGTATTTACTTCAATGATCATTTGACGAGCTCTAATAAATTATTGCTGCAACTGGTAAAAAAAGCTGCAAAAGAAAAGTTCTATAAATATGTATGGGTAAAAAACTGTAGCATTATGGTGCGTCGAAATGATACCAGCCCTGTCCTGCATATTATTAATTCAACTGATTTAAAAAAAATTGCTTAAGTGCCATCGTAATTTGCCTAATATATTTTTTCTATGGCACGTGTTGCACTTTGTATTTTAATTTCATTAATCTTATATTTATTGATTTTGGCTGTTTATTCATATTTTTGTTATGCTTACTTGTAAATGACAGCTACAGCTGGCTTAGCTTTTATTTGACCGGAATATTTTTTGCAGCTTTGGCTTTTAGAATAAGAATAAATACATTTTTATTGCGCATGTTGTATTGCTTTGTAAAATGGGTATTTTATAACTTGTTCTGTCGCGTAATGTTTATAAAAATTAATCACTTTTCATTCAGTTATGAAGTTGGGCGAATAATATTTATCTTTTGTGTTGTTTTATTGTGTAATTTAATCTTTATCATTCTATATGGCTAATGATCTCAGCATTGTATACCAAAATGTCCGAGGACTTCGATCTAAGACTAATATATTTTATAGAAATCTTATAAATAATTACTGTGACATGGTTTGTCTTAGTGAAACGTGGTTAAATGATTCCATATTTGACTATGAAATTTTTGATGCCCGTTATACCGTTTACAGATATGATCGTGATTATGCTTCACGTGGAGACAAACTTGGTGGAGGTGTTTTAATTGCAGTTCGGTCGCACCTACGTGTTCACTCATCATCTGAAATCAAGTTATCAAATTCGGGGGCTGAAGTAGTGAGAGTCTCCATTTCGCTTCATTTATCCCCTTCGTCAAGATTATTGCATCTTTATTGTTGTTATTTTCCTCATGGACAATACCATTATGAATCATTGTGTGAATTTTATGAATTGGTATCCTCGGATATCGTATACTATCCTAACGACTATTTTTTAATAGTTGGGGATTTTAACATCTCAAATGCCAATTGGAAGTATTTTGATAATAAGATGAATCTCCAGAATTTCGCAACTAATGACATTTTGGTGGACTCCATATACCATTTTCTTAATTTTAATAACTTTGAGCAATTTAATACTATATACAACATTAATAATAGATATCTTGACCTAGTGATTGGGAATTGTGAATGTTCGGTAACCAAATGTAATGATCCTTTGGTACCCGAAGACGCACACCATCCTACTTTAAGCATTTTACCAAAGATTGATGACATGTCTCGTAAAATTTCTGTTCCTTCTCGTACTGTGCGTATGTTTCATATTGCAGACTATGTCACAATTAATAAAGTTTTAGCCGAGTTGGATTGGTTTGATTTGCTGGATGAGGCTGACATTACAAATGCAGTCGACTTATTTTATGGAACCATAAATGAAATAATCTGTAATATGATACCCAATAAAACTGTGTGTGGGTATCGGTATCCATTTTGGTATTCTAATTCTTTAAAGAAACTTATTGCAGAACTTAAATATCATAAAAAATGGAAAATATACAACAGATTCGTGGATTATGAATCATTTAGCTTATTACGCGATAGACAAAAGAGTTCTCAAATTGTTTGTTATGAGAATTATATTAATAAAGCTGAATTTCAAATTAAAAGAAATAGTAAATATTTTTGGAAATTTGTTAAATCAAAGGTAACATCAAATTGTTTTCCTGATACCATGTTCTATAATGATGTTGTTGCTTCTGGAGGTGATGATATTTGTCACCTTTTTAGCAAATATTTTAATTCAGTCCATCAACCATCTTCTACTTACTGCGAGGCTGATGACGTTATTTCATTAGGTTCAATCACAAGTATTAATTCTGTAATAATAACACAAAACAAAGTTGAGAAGTACTTAAATGACCTAGATGTTAATAAAGGATGTGGCCCTGACAGTCTCCCTCCTTTATTTTTAAAATCTTGTTCTAATACTTTAGCATATCCCATTTACTTATTATTTAACAAATCGCTTTTAACTGGTGTCATGCCATCTATTTGGAAACGATCCTTTGTGGTACCAGTGTCCAAGTCCGGTGACAGACACAATGTACAGAATTACAGACCAATCTCTAAGCTGTGTGTCTTAGCGAAAATGTTTGAAAAGATTATATATGATTCCATTTTTCCCTTATTACGTACTGTCGTAATAGAACAACAGCATGGGTTTGTTACCCACAAATCAACTGAATCTAATCTCTGTGAATTGGTTCATCGAGTGTCTTCATCTATGGATGAAGGTTTTCAGGTGGATGTTGTGTATACCGACTTTCCCAAGGCCTTCGATAAAATTTCTCATTCGATCCTTGTAAGGAAATTAAAGGAAGTCGGTATACATGGTGATCTACTTAGGTGGCTATGCTCTTATCTTCAAAACCGTAGTCAAGCAGTTACAGTCAAGGGTCATTGTTTGTCATTCGTTCCTGTTACATCAGGTGTTCCCCAGGGATCTCATCTTGGTCCTTTACTATTTAATTTATACATAAATTATGTCATCCACATAATTAAATATTCATTTATTCTTTTATATGCAGACGATATGAAAATTTGTAGGATGATTGCGTCTTTATCTGATTGCATACTTTTACAGGAAGATCTTAATATGCTAAGCTTATACTGTAAGAAAAATTCTTTATTCTTAAATATTAAGAAATGTAGTGTCATCTCTTTCACTCGTAAACGCAATCCTTTTGCATATGACTATCGTCTTGACGGTACTGAGATAATTCGTGTGTCTGAGGTTAGAGACCTGGGTATACACCTAGACAATAAACTTACTTTTAATTTACATATCAACAGACCGATAGCTAAAGCATATCGTATGCTTGGCTTTATCTTTAGAATTTCCAGGGGTTTTAAAAAAACAAGCACTGTGATACTCTTGTACAATTCTTTTGTTAGACCGATTCTTGAATACGGTTCTACTGTTTGGAACCCACACTATAAAACATATATTAACCGGTTAGAAGCTGTTCAAAATAAATTCAATAAATTTATACATTTTAAAAAACAAACCTTAAATGAATCTACTGATAGTTTTAAAGTATTATCACTCGCCGATAGAAGATTAATCAGAGACCAACTTTTATTATTCAAGATTATTAAAAATCATATAAACTCCCGATTCCTTTTAAGTTGCATTAATATCAGATGCCCGCGAAGAGTTATGCGTAATCCTATACTATTTAATACGCCCATTAATAGAAGCCAACATGCGAAAAATATTTTCGTCAATAGAGCCTGCACCAATTATAATAAGTTGTTTGCCAGTATTGATATTTTTATAAACAATGACGTAAATGATTTTAAAAAGAAACTTATGAAATGTTTTAATTGTGATTAATTTGTAGTATTTTTTTTTATATATTAATATTTTTTAGTTTTAATTTATGTTTTAATTATTTTTAATTTTATTATTATTTTTTAAGTATTTATAATTTTATTAATATTTTTTAATTTAATTTATTTTTTTTATTTTTAAATTGTTTAGCTCTTTTTTTTATCTAAAACTTTTAATAGTATATTTTATGTTTTTGTGTTTTTAACTGATAAATTTTAATTTGATCATGTGTTATAATTGTCAATAATCTGTATTTTTTTTTATGTGGAAACTTGATTGGAATATGTATAATTTTAAATTGTGTAATCTTTGTGCATTTTATGTTCTGTTTGTTTCCCTAATAAAAAATAAATAAATAAATAAATAAATAAATATGATTCTAAACTATTTGGAAAAAGATACTATGTAACTGCAATAAGTGATATGTATCACCTAATAACAATACTTCAGACGAGTTTCCTTCAATAAGGGCCATTGCCTACAACCAACTACCCCCGATTGGCACAATTCCACTGCTTTTATCATCTTTTTCACCTACAGCTTCGTTAACAATACTATAATACTACTAAAAGTTGAAACACTAAGTTACCCTTTTCTATACGCAAAATAGAGTGAAATATAAAAACAATATAATGTACTTTACCTATATCTAAACTATTTGCTGCTTTCACCTTTTTTTACGCGAAAGTTCATAGATTTGAAAAAAAAGCTAACATACATGAAAAATGATTACGACGTTCGATATTAGGTCTAGGATTTTCCCATCAGAGTCGAGCTCGTAACTGAGCATATAAACAATAAAAATAAAAAAAAAAATTTTAATGAGAATAATATTGGTATGGAAGCATATGGAGGGACTATAGCAGGACAGCGAGAGAGAAGTTAGTGGAAATTTTATTAACATTCTTAAAAGGCTGGGAAATTTCAGTTTTCCAAACATAGCAAGCAGGGCACACTTCTTTCAATCGAATCAAATTGTCGGGACATTACGTGAGTGGCGCAACTCAACCCGTGTTTTGTTTTGTTACCAGAGTGAGTAAACGAAAATATTAAATAATACATTTCCCCAAATGGGAATCGAATCGACGTGTGCGGTAATGTCTCGAAAATTCAGCGGAAAGTGGGGAGCGGAAGTGTTTTAATAGGAACGGAGTGTATAAACACTCCGTTTTGTGTTACAAGGTAACAGCGTGCAGCTACATAAATAAGTATATATAGTATAGTACCGGGTCGTATTGCCCGACCGCCTTCAATATGAACTTCTTTAACTCCAGTCAGCCGTATGCCGGTATTGTGCTCTAGTGATGCGTGAACACTTGCTTCTACTGGTATGTTCTGAATTTCTAAGCATTGGGGTTTGATATGAAATGAAATACGTTATAATGATGTCCTTATTGTATTCTGGTCGCTACTTGAACAATGGCAGTATATAGAGGGTTCGAGACCATCGTCACAGAGTGTGGACCGTAGGTGAGGAATATGGACTCGATTCCCACTCGAGGGAAGGAAATGTTATAAATTTTATGTAAGCTTGTTGTTGTGTATAGCAGAGTAGTCAGAGTGCGCTAATATTAAGATAGATACTGAACTCAAGAGGACGGAACGGAACGGAACTAAAAGCCGCGTTTCATCTATTATTGACACAAAATAAAATGTATTAATTCATGAAGCAAACAAAAGTTTGGAAAAAAATGATAGAGTTATTTGAATATAAGTAACGAATGAAACTTGTAATTTCATTATTCCCGACCGCTGTATGAAATGAAACAAAGAAAGTTAAACTCAACCACACGGGCCTGTCGGTCCTCTGGCTGACTGTCGCTTTGAGGAACTTCTAACAAATAACGTAGTGTGCACTTTCTAAACAACTAACACTATTCTTTTTATTATTTATATTGTATGGATTATTGTTCCCGAAAGTGGGGAACCTTATGTTAATGTGTTTTATGTTTATAATAAATATGTTAAATGTTACCAGGAGTGAGTCGTTGAGAATTTTCAATACAAATTTTACCGTATTTGACACACAAAATTGAATTTTCAAAAATCCTCTTAACGGAAGGCTATGTAATAATAGCAAAATCCGAGCGGCAAATTTCAATAAAAATCCTTCTAGCGGTTGGGGCTTTGCACTCGCGGATCAATATTTGAACCGATTTCGAAAAAGAAAATGTTAAAAAAATATTTAATTTATTTGAGCCTCCAAGCAAGTGTCCTAAATTTCATGTTATGTTATACAAATTTATTTGTACATATGTTGTACAAATAAATGCTTGTATGTTCATCCACAAATATCTCAAAAAATAAAATTAGTATCGAAATTATCGTATTTATTTGAATGAGGCATATTCTATAGGTACAAAGTTTATCAAAAGTGGTTCGTCCTTTTTGAGATATCCAAAAATTTCTGGAATCCTATCTCTATCCAAGAATTTAAATTATTGACAGGTATTTAAAGTAGAGTTATTATGGGGATTTAACAATGTAATAGAACTTGGTCAATTTGTCTGACTGTTGTCTGTGCGTTTGTTCACGCTAAGCTCAGAAACAGAAACAGATATAAATGCACTTTTGTATTTTAACAACCTTCTCTTAAATATTTAGTTGATATATGTTACATTTTAATCGGTTCATAAATAAAAAAGTTAAAAGCTGATTCACGCTGTATCCCGCCCCACTGCGTACCTCACTTGGCCGATTTTTCGGGGCATAACGTGTTGAGTGGTGGTCTCGGTGCCAAAGGAGAGAAATGAAAATATTAATAAATTATAATTCATTCCTCCGAGTGGGGATCGAACCACAACGTCGTGTTATAGTCACAACCATCATCCAGTAATTGTCGGTATTTTAAATAATTTCATGAAACCTAAAAAAAATGTACTTTTATTAATTTCTACCTGGTGAACAAACAGACAGACAGACTGACAAGAATTCTGTTGAGTAGTTCTTTAGCTTTTCTAATACATATGTTAACCGATACCATTGTCGTCAAAGCACCGGCAGACAAACAGGTCTTAATTTTTATTAATACTAAGTAAAACAAAATCTTTATGTAACATTACATTACATAATTAAGATGACTGATATACCAAAATGAAAATAAAGGGGCAATTTAGAAGTTAGAAAGGGCGGTAAGGGTCCGCGTGTTTGTGAAAAAGAGTCTCCTAAAAAAATAATGAAACATTACGTCTGTCACCCGACTCAAAGGCTTCGGTCTAATTTTACTTTTTTCATCATTTACCCTCGTTTACCAAAGTTATATATTTTTTTTAATTTATTTTATTAGCTTGACGCAGTTTCCCGCGGACAGCAGGGTAAGGGAACCTATTGTTAAGACAATCCGTTCCCCATTTTCCGCTGAATTAAGGACTATTTAACTACAATTAAGGCCGCGTATTTTCCCTCGACACTAGAGCGAAGAAATGAGAATAAATATTTTCTTATTTTTCATGTCTTCGCTCGAGTAAGGTTCAAAGGCACAACCAGTCGCTTTTACAGACACACACTTGCGTCCCTGCACCACGACTTGCCTAAAACTAATATTTTTAAAAATATAAATTATAAAATAAGAGCAAGATGATTATAAGAAAAATAACATTATTTCGCATTGTCATTGTCGCAGCAGCACAGGACGGCGTTGGACTTTAAACGCTAAGATTGTGAAAAAAAATAACACACAAAGAAAATTGGGATGAAAGTAGAGAATAAAGTGTGTTAACACCAGATTCCCTTTACCTACTGTACTATGTGCGGGATACACCGTGAAGGAAACTATCGTGAAATTTAACTTTACCACTTGAACCAAGATTGCATTATTCCCATCTTAGAAACTAGACATATTGGATACGTGACTTCGTATGCACCCCACACGAAGCTCTTTGTCACGAGTTATAGTTTGAGTGTTTCAACACCTCACGTCCAATAACTTCTCTGCGTCATCCTTCAAACTGCAGCACTTGACGCAATTCAGAGGTCGAACTTAAAAAAACAACCTTCCATTGAATTATACATAAAATTTGCAAAAAATTTAAAATATTATAGTACATAAATATTATAAAGTAGAATAAACCGCCGCCAGTGATTAGAAGTAGAAAAAAATATCATAAAGACTCACTCAGCAAAATCGGTTTAGAAAATGTGAATCCCGCAGTTATATTATAGGGCGGGTTTCAATTACGGTTAGTGGTCACAATTGGCATAGTTTGTGTTGATTATTTGCTAAGCGCGCGACCCTGTATTAAATGTTGATCCTTCGAGCCGGATGCGGTCGTTCCGACCCTCGCGATCCTCTACATGGCGCACAAATTTGTTAGATATGCGCTGTAAACTAGTATTATGCGTACACTTTAGTTACTGAAATAACGGGTTTTTGGATTGTGTATTTTAATATCGCTTTTTGGGTTTTAGTTTTAATATTCGTTGAGATATGAAGTAGTCTATGGAATAGTCGTCGCCCTTATCTTCATTTGGCTTAAAACGACGACTTAGAAAAACCCGATTATCTCTGCTCCAGCAAAAAATTTGGAGAATTTGTCTCTTAGTGCCTCCATACACTTTCTAACATGCTATACTCACCAAGAGGATATCTTTAATCTTTTCTTTTCGTAAACTTCGGTCTAGTATTTTGTAACTAGTAGTAAAAATATTAACATTAATATTTTTCTTTAAAAAAAGTCTACATTACATTACGTACATATCATAATTATCTGTGCAGAGTCTGTCTGTTGCTTAACGAAAAAAATAATATATATTGCTTATACTGGTCAAGATTTTTGACTCTACATAATTATTATCGAAACAAATTATATTCCCACAATCTGCTAAAGAAACCAAAGAACAGAATGGATACTTCATGATCCACGTCAAATTTTCGAAACTCAGCGCGCTTTATCTACCAGACTATGAAATATTTATTTCATTCCCTTGAATGGAGATATAACTCTCAATCGTTTACAGTCAGACACTGGCACACTATGCCACAATAGCCTTTAATATAGTATAATTATTTAGAGACTATACGGAGTTATCTACCATTTAATTATATATGACATCTCAAAATTTAAAGAGATTTGAATAGTCTAGTAGAAATATATAAATTGGAAATTAATATTAACATTTCAATTTCTAATGTAGAGTTAGTCCTTTATTGAACTTATGACAAATTGAGTTTCTCTTTTCAGGTGAATTCAGCAAGCTAATTATTATTAATGAATTAATTTCAAATTGTTTCACTTGATTATCTTATAAAATTGAACTATCTGCTTATGATATTCAAACAACTCTTTTTTACAAGATTTTAACTGTATAAAGCAGGTTTGTGTGCCATTCTGTTGGTCCGGGCTACTCACCTGAGTAGTTGAACCGATTTTAATGGGACTGCACTATTGCACCACAATAAGCACGACAATTGACTATAAAATAATTTACTAATACATAAAAATAATGTTACTAAATATAGTTATTTTATAAAGTAAGTAAATTATTTCTTAGCAAAAAAAAGCCGAAATGAATTGAAATACATTGATTTTGTTAAAATAAAAATAATTTAAGAAAATTTTTATAATTTTGAAGTCGGTGCCAACTGCCAAGTAAAACAAATAGGCTCAGTAATTTGATATTGGTCGTTGTAGCATTAGCTTGACACCTTGCTTTACCTTATGTAAAATTATTTAATACTTTCCATTTCGTTGTTGCAGTCGATTTTTTTTTGTTAAATAATAAATTTATTATACGATTTTAAGTGATGGGTAGTCCTTAAACAGATGCTTCTCAAGTTAGTGGTTGTCTTATGTAAAACTTATAACTTAATTAGGTATTATTGTGCATTTTGGCATACCCCTCCTCCTCCCTATAATAAATTGTAAATCTTTCCCTTTTTTGAAGTCGGTTGATTAAAAAGAAATGCAACAATGAGGAATATAACTTCTGAAAACAATTTTAGCAATGTGTTTCCTTGTAACTCTTACATATAATTATATTTTTTACCAAAAAAAAAACTTATACAACTTCAACCGGATCCCATAAGAAGAACCTAACCAAATTTTCACTAAACTATCCTTGAAGTGTATTCTTTAAAATAAAAGAAAGAAATTAAAGAATCATCGGGATCTGTTGGCGTGATATTCAGTTATTCGTCCGTTTGTCGCGCACATACCTAATACAACTTTAAGACTTACATATGTGATTTTTCATAGATATCATTGTCAAAAATGAGCCATAAAAAATGGGATCACACGGGAAGCCCTAGCTTTCAAATAAAATTAAAAAAAATCACCAGTATCGGTTCACCCGGTCAAAAATTCTGAGGTACAAACATAAGCAAAATACAGTCGAATTGATAACCTCATTTTCTTACAGAAGCCGTTTAAAAAGTTTGAAATTAAATCCAAATCTGATAATACAATATATACAATAATATTATAAAGCTGATACTGCAGATATTTTCAGGTAGCTTGATTATAAAAAAATGCAATGACCGAATTGAATAAATAACAATTTAAATTTCATTGTTGATTTTGACAAAGTCACCAATTAGGGAACGGAGTGTCTTAACTAGATACAGCGCGAAGCTAATTATTGTATTTTACAGAGATCAACTGCTAAGTTTCTCGGCTTTTTCTCAATAATGTGGTATTAACTTCCTATAGACTTGCCATTTATATTTTTGTGACAGCTGACAATTCTATAATACTTAAAATAGGCTACCCGAAAATTAAATGAAATACACGTTTATTTTTTAGCAACTTTACCTTTCGTAAAGAAAAAATCAATGTAGAGGAAAAATAGCTAGTGATCAGAAGAAAGGTACAGATAATAATATTATAACAAATAGATTACAGCCGGTTCGAAGTATAAACATTTTTTTTTATGGAAAAGGACAAGACAAACGAGCGTTCGGGTCACCTGATGGTAAGTGATTACCGCCGCCCGCGACCCCTTGCAACACCAGAGGAGCTACAGCTGCGTTGCCGGCCTTTAAGGTGGAGATAGACGCGCTTTTTGAAGGTACCCATGTCATATGGACCTGTTAACAGGACGTCTCAACGCTTGAGAACTGGGCCCTATATAGGGCAAACGGTGTTTTGGCGTGGAGTACCGTCTCACTCTGTTGATGCCCCCCAGTTTCTTCGTTCAACTTGGCCTTGCTTTAAAGATGATCGCGATACTTTCAGTCACTCGAAACATTAAAACCCAATATACTGATACTGGGTGCGGCTGTAAGGAGAGTGTTTTGAAAGACTGGTGCTACGATAAATAGGATGTTTTTGTGGGTAACACGCAAACTTGTGTCTTCAGGGGGTTGAACTGAACTAAGTTCCTTTCACCCCATGTCGGAGACATTGGCGAGGGATGCCTCAACAGAAGACACAAGTTTATTTCGGCACTGTTCAGCGTTTTCCCGAGAAAGATTTAATCGGCCGGAGTAAACATCGTCCACTGTGCTATCATCTGCATAGCAATGAATGCTAAAATCCTCTAACATGTCATTGATAAATTCTCGAGAAGCCCATAGGATGGAACTTTAGCCAGGAGCGCCTCATGAAACACTCGATCAAAGTCTTCGCCATAAACCAAGAGCTAGCTATTAATGATGCTCTCCATGATTTTTGAGAGCAGGGAGGTGATAACAATAGGCCTGTAGTTAGATGGATCGGACTGGATTAGTTTTATAATATGTGTATACATAGAAACAAAAAACTGTAGTTGTTGCTCTGTAAAGAGAAACAACATTAAAAGCTATTGCTGCAAATATTATACTTTACACGTTGCAGAAACCACATTTTATCCATTAAAGCCGGAGGCAATTCTTCTAGCCATAAGCAAGTGCTGCCATAGATAATATTAAAGAGTAGGACCTCTAAGGTCATGAGCAGACTATTTAAATTGTGTAAAGAGTAAAACAACTACTTTACATATTATATATAACATTATATTTCAGCGTTATAACGGTAACTTGTAGTTCGATATTGGATTTTTTGCTTCAGTGACTCCGAAGGGATTGAGTAGATGATGTCACGCTGCTCTATAATATGCAGCTCTAATAAAAGCACCAGATGCTCCCAAACCAATTATATTAAAATTATAAATGTAAAAGTTTGTGTGGATTTAGAAATAGCTTTACAGTAATATAGCTTATAAATCAGAATAACATATAGGGTGTACGCTATTTATATAAAGATTTTGTGAAGCTTGTGTTAGTTAGAGTTAAGTTAAGTTAGTGAAGTCATACGTATGATTATAGAAATATCTATACGAAATTCGGCGAATAACAGTTAAGAAATGTATGAAAATAAGGCAAAAGGCATGACCTGTAAAAGGCTTGACACTTTGGCTTTGCGTAGAGACGTCTTCTCGCTGTGCGTTCTCTACCGCATTTATCATGGGGAGTGTTCTGAAGAACTGTTTGACCTGTTACCTGCCGCCGAATTTTCTAACCGCGCAGTACGTCACAAGTTAAAGTATCATCCACACCACCTGGATACGGCAATCTACTACTGTGCGGTTTCGTAGGAACTTCCTTCCACGCGCCACGGAACTGTGGAACGGCCTTCCCGCGGCAGTGTTTCCAGGTCGATACGACATGGGTACCTTCAAAATGCGCGTCTATCTCCACGTGGGCGGCGGTAATCACTTACCATCAGGTGACCCGAACGCTCGTTTGCCTTGTCCTTTTCCATAAAAAAAAAATGTTCTTGGATTAAATTTAGTTTTAGTAGTAGCTGTTTAATACTACTCAACAAATTCATTTACAACCTTATTTTATAATTCTTTTGTCTATGCTTATTCTTTTTATTTTGATACAATGACTATAGATATTTGATTCGTTTTCTTTTTATGCTATTTTATTTTATTGATACAAGTTACCAAATCCGGTTTTAGGAGAATCCTGTTTTATCTAGACAAAGCTAATTCTTTCTAAACGGTACTACAATATGAAGTAGTTCATTTTCAGCCTGCTAGAACCAAACCAGCTATAGCTAACCTATTCAATTGCATAATATTTTATAAAATGTATCTATTTATTATCGCTCTACAGGTGTTTTATAATGTTTGCATTAGGCCACGCCAGTTTATACTGAGAGTGTGCATTTTTATATTAGAATTAACTAGTTTGGCGTAACGTTATACTATCGGGCTTAGTACGCACTTGTTTAGTCTAGGCTATACCACCTAGTTCTATAAGAAAACTAGTTTGTACTGAAATCGAATTTGGCCGGTAACTTGTACAATTATAATATTTATCGTAAGAAAATATTATCTTGATTTTTACATGAATTTTATATATATCAGTTACAAACTAAGTAGATATCTGAGTGAGTTTTTTATATAATAACACTCTATTTACTTTCTCTACATACACTCAATACCACATATTATTAGACATATTTAGCTGAACTCTTCTGACACATGTACCAGTCAGTGCCATAACAATCACTCATACAATAATTGAATAGTTTAAAGCAAACGCACTCCGGTAAGTGATAGTTAAACAATGGCACGTTATTAATGTTGCAACGAGCGCGTTTACAAGTACAGTACTACTATAGAGGTATAGTACATTGTAGATACTATTCACGGCAGATCGTAAATCATAGTGACGTTTCCTTCAAGACCAGCTGAATGTGGATTGTACGTATCTATATAAGCTGAACTAAAATTAACAGTACTGCTAGATGGGATTCAAACTTTACATTAGTACACGGAGAGGAGAGAGAAGCACATAATCATGTCTGTAAACGTGAAAGATTGTGAAGGTGAATCAGCGCTTAAATTGAGGGTGAACTGATTTCACCATAGGTAGGTACACCTGCCGCAAGGGACTCTAGTTGTTACTTCCATCACCATATCAGTACGTTGTTTGCTCTTCTCCTGATGCTCTATTGACGCGGTCAGCTCGAGAGCGTTCACTTGTATGGAATGTGAACTCCTGTATTCTTCCTGCAACTCCCAAGGCAGATCGCACGGCTGGAAAGTACCGCCGTGTACGACACTGTACGACCGCACTTTGTGTTTCTTCGCACTTTGTGTTTCTTACAGAAATTCTAATATTTTTTCCCCTAGTGTGAGTCAAACACAGTAGTTCCTGAGATTAGTGTGTTTAAGCAAACAAACGCTAGCTTTATAATATTAACATAAATTAAACATAAATTCGTACATGAATGCCTTATGCAAATTAAAGTTCAATTTTCTGCACACAATCGCAGTATATATATGTGTATAATATATTCAAATGTATTAACGTTAGCGGCAGAACAAATAAGCACCTGATTAGTTCCAACAGTTCAGTAATTCAGTCCGCTTTTGATAGGAATTGGTAATAGTAATCACAGTGGTGTTTAGTTTATTCGAATACTGTAGATAAAGCCATCGTTGTGGGTCAGTTGCGACGGGCTTGATTAAGCGTGATTTGTGTTAGTTCAAATGTTACTAGGGGAAATATTTATAATTAGTGTTCCGTTAGCAATTGTGCCATAATTCTTTTGTTGAACCTTGTATGTAAGTCTAAGTAATATTCTGTAAATTTATTAGTTTTGTTTTTGTCGATGAAGATAAAACACGGAGTTGGTTTAAGCATTATCACGCGCAAACCAACAAAAATTGCAAAAGACATGACCACATTATGACTTATTAACAATTTAAAGGATATTTCTATTATAAGTATTATACTATTTTTTATACATATTTATATAAATGGGATAAAAACACGCAATTATTATATAATGTCACATACTCGTATTGCACTAATGTGGGTTATAAGAAATGTAATATTTAATGAAAGTATGTTCATTTTCCTGAATCATTCGTGGGGATCAAAACCTACAATCATTGAAGTTAAAATCTGATGCTGTAATAATTAAATATTTAATGAGAAATTTCACTGACTAATATTGTACATTAAAAACTAAAAACTTCCCGATGTATCTAACAGCTTTATACGACTTGGTTAAGGAATAAAGAAAATACGATGGTACATAAAGTCTCACCTGCGAGTGCTAATACAAGCTAAACTTAACACTACGCTGCTTCTACTTTAGTACGAACTGCATTGAATTTGGTCGCAGCTCTTATAACTGGGAAATCGATGTATGTACTGGTACATCCACATACACACAAATGTTTATTTATTACAACAATTTTAATATATTTTCTATGAAAATGGAACGAGTGTGTTTGAATCATTGAAATCTTCCCTATTGGGAAGATTCGGACGTATTCGTCCGACCGTTGCTTGTAGCAGTATATCTATTACATCAGGAAAGATAGAAAGTAACGACGGCATACACCTCTTTATTATATAATTTTTCTAATAGAGGCTTGATCAGATTAAAAGAGTTACCTTTGCCATAGCAGCGTTAATGGTAAGAGCCTGCGTAATACAAAAAAAATAGATATGCACTGTTCAGGCATAAAAGCAACACCTATATTTATCCTAAATTGGCATCAAACCCACACTCACTAATTTCTAAAATCAGATTTCCCATCTGTAGGTGTGTCGTGTCCTTTTATTGTCCAGCTTTTATATAAATTAAATATAATCAATGTAAAAGTAACAACAAAACAGCCACCCTCTGTGTCATGTACACTCGACCACCGCAACCGTCAGAGAGCGATATTGCGCTCGGACCTGTTCTGTTAAAAATGCAAATTACAATTTTATCTTTGCCCACCTCATAAAGCCGTCGACAGTTTTTCATTTGTTGCATTTTAATTGTTTTGTTGTCTGTGAATGGTTGGTTTGGCTTAATTTTTTTTACCTGTTTTATCAAAGATTTTTTTAGTAATTGAAGTGGTTTATATTGGTAGTATATATGAATATTAAATAAAAATATTACTGATACATTAGGGCCGTGACCGCGGAGCAGTACATCGTCTAACTGTAAATACGATGGTTGTGGGTTCGATTCCCACTCGGATTTAGAAATGAGTGATTTTTATTCATACCAAGATATGATAACAAGACAAAACCTATCATTGAGTTCTGCCACTAAACACGCAGTTTCTTACCACGGATAGTGGATAAGGTAGCTTACGTACTTTGGTATTTGCGGTATAACGTGTAAAGTTAAAGAAAGATATACGACGAAAGCTATCCAAATGCTCCCTCGATTAAATAAGAAAAATTCTTGATTAAAATATTTTTAAACATTTTTAAAGTGTTATTCCACACTTAGGAAAGAAAAGTACATAATAGTTTTCTAAATAAGTAACTTGATTAAAATTTTAATTCCTTATTTGAAAAACTACCATTGTTTTCAACCTCCCAACACTTAGAATTTGTTTTATTCTGTTTCTTGATTATTGTGTGCCAAATATGTCAGTTGTATGGATTACACACGAAGGAGATTGTATATAATTATATGTTACTTAAAACTCAGTGAGGTTACTTAAAATACGTAAAACTAATTTAATTTCTACTACCCGCATAACCATGAAAAATAACTATTAATATAACAAATGAGTTTTAATATAAATTGGCAAAATTATTATTCGGTATTCAGCATTAATCTGCATGTGTGAACAATGAATACCCGCGGGGACGCCGGCGGACGGTAGAACAACACTACGGTGAAGTACTAATAGCGTTTTATTTCAATACGCACGACTCGAGTCGTATTAAATTTAATTTATATTTAAAAATATATACTTTAACGTTTTAGAGCTGAAGAGATTTTTTTATTAAGCACACTAATCTTATGAACAATTGGTTCGAATTGTAAAAGTTCTGGTCTATTGGACGGTCAATTTAACTTAAAAAGCTACAACATATAAGCAAGTTTACATCAAGTTAATCGTTTTGCTACAATCCACTGTGCTTGCGGTGAGTGGTGGCTTGATTATTTTCAAAGTGTCATGTTTCATACAAAGCCGCAGGTTAAAGCTAGTTTTGGATAAAATGTTAAATGTTTCTTTGTAAATGATTTAAAGTCATGACTCTTGAGTATCGTCAAGTCACGTATAGTGTATAGACACTAGCATAGGCTATTAGAAATTCTAACACTAGATTCCCAAATTCTATCTATCACCCGGCTAGGTGCGAGATATTCAAACAAACTCTTCAGGTTTATAATTTTGGTATAGATATAGACAATGCGTAACTTTTAATTATTCGTTAAACAAACTACCGCCCGACATCTCGAGAGCACGTACAGCGCACGTAGTTACCGTACAGAGCACGAGTTCAAATTTTCAGTGTATTTCTATTAATTCCCACTAAACTGAGCGAGCTGCAATTACTGATCGCCGCAGCCTTCCAATATTCTGCTTACATCACGAAATATGGGAAATATTCTATCACAAGTCCATACTGTGTTATGGAATTAGTGATGAATTTAGGTTTAGTGGTGATTTTTAGTTCTAGTTTTTTATTTTATCCCAAATAGTCCCATATAAAGAGCGTCGTGGTGCATAAGGGTGTGACTATAACGCGACGGTTGTGGGTTTGATCTCCACTCGGAGGAATGAATTATTATTTACTTTGGCAATAAAGTTCTGCCACTCAACAGCTAATGTCTATCCTGTTCACACACATGCACCGCTTCACGCTGTATCCCGCATATAGCAGGCAAAAAAATCCCAAATAGTGTAGATACAAATTTCATCAGTTAAATTTGTATGTAAGCCATTCTTTGTATGTTTTGTGTTTTTTTTTTTTCATAAACTTGAGGTTGTCGTGGCAAAACGTTTGTCTATGAATATGATAGCTGTAGAATGGAATTACATTAGATATTATTTTCCTTTCCTCGCTCTGCTAACAAGACTAATCGTGGCGTGGTGTCGAAAATTCGTCACAAATTGGAGAACGAGGTGTCTTAACACAAGGTTCCCTCTACTGTCGTATTTTATTCCCGTAATACATTTACAATATAACCTAATTTATCAAACTTAGTATATTATTAAAATTATTAATATTAGTAAAATAACAACATTTTTACTTTTATATTAAAACGATCCAAGGATAAATTTGTTAACTCTTCTTAACAGAACCACATGACGAATCAAACTACCTGTAAAAATATATTTATTTACATAATATTTTGTATTCGAATATAAGCTATTGAGGATGTTGTGGCATAGGGGCACAAGTTTGTGACAGTAAACGCGACAGGTTAAATATTACATATTAAATATGTAATATTTAATATTTTCTAGGCAAAACATGGTTTTCAGTACCATCATTCAATATGCAATTCATTTCGCGGAAGGGGGGACACGGAATTGTTTCCATGAAAACGGGATTTCTTTACGCTAAGCAAGCCTAGCCTGCTCGGACAGCTCCGTGCAGGACATAGTGAGGAGCTAAAGAGGTGTGGAGCTAGATGTTAAAGTGGCCTAAACTAAACTATCTAACATTTAAGAGAACAAGAGATTATCAGCCAAAGTGTTTGCCGGAAGTGAATGAAACAATAAAGCTCGCCCCTCTTTGTTTATTCACTTCTAGCGGAAGACAAACAAATGATAAGTTTTAACAAGCGTGTACCAAACGGGCATCGATAGCGAGGACGCAGAGAGGAGAGAGGACATAGTGCAAAGTTCGCGAACATCGAGCGGGAACTAGTTAATATAATATGCAGTTAAATTTTTGATTGGATACCCTACTTATTGTTCCTCACTTTCTTTTGTTTCACTGTGATAACTTCAAACTTAGCGTAGTGTGTGTGTTCTACGATATTACTAATGAATGGTTGTCATTGATTGAGATTTGTTAAATTCAAGTTCAGATTTATTTTTTAATTACGGCAATCTAACCACTCTGCCGACCAATGTTATGTTTTATAGAGAACATGTGAAGTAGATTTTATGGAAAATTCGATTTTATTTGTTACAATTAAAAGACTTGTCATATGGTAGGATTTTATGAATAACTAGCAAATTTTTTATGATAGTAAGAGTATATCTTGTGAGTATATATATCATCGCTTTATTGGTGAAAACCCTTAAAACCTAAACTGAGGCAAGAATATACCTATTACCAAAGCGGCGATATATAATTCTTAAGATTTTCTTTTGATACGCCACATTCTATTTTTTGGCTCATGTAATATAATATATTTAAAAACATTTTAAATATCGCATATATTCGTATCTCAAACAAAAACAAACCGTTTTAAATAAACAACGATTTGGAGGCAAAATAACATAGGCTTGAATTTACTTCAGAAGAAACCAATTAGTAGGGAGTTGACAAGTAAGTACGGCTCTCTCGGAATAATCAATCTGATGAAACGACTTAGTGAAGCTAATACTTGCATTTTGTTGGGAGATTATCAAAATTGCCTTTTGTTTTGTTCATTTTCGTCCTATTTTTTGATAAAGATGTAAACTGTAAGTATGATTGCACAGAAACCATTATACATTTTTATTTCATTAAGATAAAACAAAAACAATTTATAATTTATGCAGCAGGCAGAAGGAACTTAGTGCTAAGTCACTCCGTTTCTAAGTAGGAATCGAACCCTAATCGAAGTCTAATCACAAATTTTAATTACTATACATTATAATATCAATAGTAACAATATTAAAACACTAATAAACAAATATTTACAGTAGATATACTGTAAATAACTGAATTTTATACAAACTGATAGACGGTTTTCATCCACTTGCTTCAAGAGAAATTCGATCAGCGAAGCCATTTACATATCACAATGTTGGAGGACGCGACGCGACGCGGACTGTGACGTTGCATTTTAAACTAATATTACTGTTCACATATTATTTGATCATAGGAAATCGTCCGACTGTAAATACGACGGTTGTGGGTGCGATTTCCACTCAAAAGAATAAAGTATTGTCATTTATACTTGAATCTCCTGAACTGTTTATTATCGTGCATTTGTAACAGAACCACTGTTCTGTTAAAAATGCAGGATAATGTGTAAATCAAAAAAAATATTCCTTTCGCCAGAACAATCCAGTTTTAGATCAGACCGTGAATACTGCTCATATTGTCCAGCTGAATAAACAAGAAGTAGAAGAGTACGACGCCAAAACGTGGACCGTAGTAGTTAGTCTAGTTCACCAGCGTACCGTACAGCGAACTATGCGGAGTCTATTTAAGCCAGTGCTACTGACACCGACCGCGACATTAATGGGTTGAAATGACAATGGGATGGATATGTGATATGTTGTCAAAGGCCTGATGTACATTGGAGGAAACCTGTCCTTAATTGGAGATCACGGATCGGCAAGCGTAGGACTGTTGTTGAGGCGAAGGATCGGGAGCTTCGGCGGACAAGCAATGGGTACGAGCATTCGAGCGAGTTGATTCGTATTGCCTTGAGTACGAGCGGAAAATATAGAAGAGAGTATTTTGACGTTCAAGTTTCAAGTCTACGTTTGCTCTATTTTGTAAAATAAAATGAACTAGAATGAAAAGTGTCATCTGTTACATACGATAATTGAGTACGATTGCAGCGTAGAATACAAACAAAATCGCTTTTTATAAAATTCGTATGTTTTAAGCTACGTTTGTTGAAACGTAGCTTAAAAACTAAAAAATTGAAAGTGAAGTGACTTTTTAATGAAGAGAGAAATAAGTTATTTTTGACTAACAAATACTTTTAATTAAAATAATGGGTGAAAAGTAATGCGATATCATATGTAATAGTTACAGCTGTAAGACGTCCTTGCTAAGTGTGATGGCATGGGAGTATTTGGTCAGCGACTCCCGCGTCGTGTGGGATCGTAACGTATTTTATGTATTATGATAAAGACACACGTACTAATACACAAATTATATCTACGTAATTCTCTTTTACTATGCACGATTATAAAGCACTTTCGTGTAATACTATGAAAATAAAAAAATACCTGACAATTAAAATTACATAAAGCTATTTATCTACTGAAGTACTTTGTCCGGGTTGTCTCTTCAAGTTGTCCCGGGGCGGGCGGGCCGTGCTCGCGGGACACATTACACACAGGTCCAGTTCTCCTTGTGACTGCTAATTAGCGTAATTATTGAGCTCTTCAGAAAGTGTTGTAATTATTTTTTTTTTGTTTTAAATATATATTAAGTTACTATTGTAGTTTTGCTTATTTATCTGTGTGACTTTAAACGCGACAGCCGTGAGTTCAATTCCCACTCGGAGGAATGATTTTTTTTCGTTTATTTGCTCTGTTAACAAGACAAAATCGGGACGTTGAGTTACGCTACTCAAACAGCAACGTTTCGAATTGTGCGGAACGTGGAGAACTGAGGGTGTCAACTTAAAGTTTCTATGTTAATGAAACCGGTTAAAGAACCGGATTAATTGCGTATATTTAGTATTGTATATTGTATATTTTTAGAAACCCGACGTCTCCAACACCTTGCAGTAGTCCGTAGTTACGGGCAGACAGTTAGACTACCGGATACAAAATTAATCCGGTCAAATACTTGTATTTAAAACGTGCAATAATTGAGAAAATCAACGATCTTACTAACATTAAGTTACTTATACTTCCTCTGCTTTATGTGGGATACAACATGAAGATGTTTATTAAAAATATTTTTTAGAAAGCTATTCACTTTTAAGTATCTACTTTATATAAGCATATGAACTCTTAACTAATTATTAGAAACGGGTAGGGCACGGGTCACAAAGTGTACGCAAGCGACGGTGCAAGCAATAACTATACACGAATACTTGCACTACTACTAGTTGCAACACGTCGCGTAAGATCAGAAAGCCAGCTATTTGAAAACAGACCGGAAGCTCCGAACTAAATCTGTCGCTTTATTTTCTAAAATTGTCTTTATGTAACCTTTCTAAACTCCTAATGTTATGTTATAAAGTAATCGTGGACGCGTTAGTTTATGTAAGGTTAAATTTATGTAAGTTATTTTATTAATAATCATCCAGAATAGATTCGATTCCTACTTATGGAAATCAATACTTTTAACTTCCTAATTCCAGTGACAAAACAAATCCAAAAGATTTAAAATATTCTATGATGCTGGGGGAAAGGAGTATATTAACACTAAGGTACTGCGAACTCTAATTTATAGTGACATTTCTTTTACAGACAGTACAACGTCAGCTCAGCTCGTCACTTTGTATATGTAAAACATTTTCATAGCACATACACGCAGCATGTAAAACTAAAATGTCCTGTAGCCAGTATTAATTTTGCGTACAATAGTCCATTCAAATAAGATTCTCGTAACAAATAATTTAAATAACTACAACTGAATATCAATCACTAAATATATAAGGGGGAGGAGAGGGGAGGGTGTCAAACGATAGGTAAAAGAAAAAAAGGAGGGGATACAAACATAATTGTGAGGAGCGACCGAACCGCGAATATCTTCGATAATTGTTGCATAAAAAAGATCGCGCTAACGAGCCACCGGGAAATGAAATGATTGCAGCCAGCGAAACAGCGGAAATGATTGTATACTCGTATGTACTTATTGTTGTAGTTCGTGTATTAAGTTTGTATGTAATTAAAATGTGTAAGCTTTACTAAAAAGTACCAGAATTTTGTTCAAAATTATACTTTACTAATAGTTGACATTTGAGTCAACATCAAATTTTGCCAAAGATTACGACATTTTCTAGTAGATTAAATATGTAAGGAATCTTTATTGGAATGATTTTTGCTATTTCATTAGGCAAATACAAAGAAATTAATTTCACGATTTTCCTTCATCTTGAGCTGATGCTCAAAAAACATTTTTTGCAGCTGCAGAAGAGAATTTTGTATGCATTGCGTGTTGAGAGGCGAGACTCAATACCGCGCTTTGCCTCTACACTAGAGCAAAGAATTCAAAATATTTCATTTTTTATTTCCTCGGGTGGGGATTGAACAAATAACCTGTCACGTTTACTGGGCTTATTCCCCTGCGCCACGACGGGTCTCAAAAGCAGGTTTAATAATTTATTTTTATATTTTTCCATATATATTTGATCAAGAAATACAAAGTGCGGAGTTGAGCCCCACAAATTAACACATAATATCTAGAATTCGAGCGACAAGTGGAGAACAGAGTGTGTTGAGACAGGGTTCCCTTCCTACCTTGCTTTAAGCCGTATAAATGATATATACGAGTATAATCGCTAGCTTCGTGGACGCAGCAGTAAAGTAAAAGTTATAAAAAATGAAAAAAGATCGGTTCCCTTTGACGAGAACAAAGCGGCATTCATTACCAGAACTTGCATCGCTGATTTATTAAGTTTCTTTGCGAATTATTTCTGCATTTTGAATATATTACTAACTTTACAGTCGTTTTCGTTTTGTTTGTTCTCTTTTGAATTGTAAATAATGGTAATGATTTTAAAGTTATGGTTATTATAATGGTTGAAGGAACGCAGTGGTTGTAGGTTTCAATCTCATTTAACATATTTTTTCGAAAGGAAGATTGTTTTTCCATATACATAAGATGTATGTGATGTTGTTGGAAATTTCTGATTATTTGATTATGTCTATTTAACCTTCTAATACTTTATTCCCGACAAATTTTGTAAGGTATTTTTGTGTGTGTTGCAAGCAATTTCTCGGTAACTAAGTCATCTGGAAATTACCTTTTTTATTAAAATGTGAAATTGTATTACGATTGTGAGGTAAGTTTTATCAAAATCAGCTCAGCGTATGAGATATGGGTATACACGCAATTCTGATGAACAAAACAGATATTTAAAATATTGTTTAAGTTTTTAAATTTATTTTTTTGCTCTGCTGAAATTACATTAAGTAAATGTAAGATAAAATGAGTTGTTATTCAATTATCTTATGTTGCCCCAATATTTGTACATAAAGTTAATTACCACACACCATTATTGACCATACACCAAAACACAAGAAAAATCTATGAAATATTGTCACTAAAAATAGTATGTAAAACGTATGTAAATCCTAATAGCGATCAGTTTCTATTCTACCGTCAACAGCGTCATATCCAGTCGTCGCGTGAATATGATATTTTTCAATAGTACGTAGAATAGGAGCCAATTGGGAGTTGCGTGCGCAATGGTCATAGGGATGACGTGATGATTCGACACGATATTGTGGCGCTTAAACTAGAATATTGCATATCTGCGGCGTCGAGTTCCGCCGCCAACACGCAATCCTGCACCTGCACCCGCCACTTACCGTGGATTCCGGCCGTTCGGCTCTTAACCCTCCGGGACGGATCGGAATAGTTAATATTTGTGATTCTTATAATGCTTTTGCGAAAGATCAATTATTAAATAACTGATTCGAAGACCGAAGTCTAATGTGAATATTTGCAATGGAGTTGAGATTATTATATGTAGGCCGTAGAAATAATTACATGACATATAACTCTCTGCTTCATGATATCAGATCGAACTCCCTACCGCTAGACGGCCGATTATGTGAACCCACTTCAGTATGTTTCCTTAGAGGGCGTTATATTAATACCCATTTAACCTTCATGTGTCTTGCTTATAACTATATATTTATTAATTGTATCTTAATAATATTAAATTCTGTATGTATAATGTGACGTGTTCATTATTTCCGTATTAATTTGTTAATATAATATATTTCATATTATATTTATTACCTACGTGCTCTTATCATATGCCTTAGTTTCAATATTAATATAATTTATATTCACTGTTATTGTAACGCCTCTTTTAAACAGAACCGTCGTAGAATAACACGCACAGCACACACCGTGCAGCTGTTTGTCTGAACTGACACTAGACTCGAGTTGTGGGAATGTAATATAGAAATCATTAATTGAAAATACTCAGTTATCGCTAGAACAGCCAGCGACTCCAAGTAGGAGCGATTCTACTACCAGTTTAGTAAAGAACTTCAGTGCTGAGAAGAACTGGCGGAAGAAACTCAGCAGCAGAATCCAACACCATTAAAGCATTTCGCTTATATCAAATATGTCAGCACCAGTGACGCCTGGCTATATATTATAAGCATGTCTTCGACATCAGTCGATTGACGCATTATGTTTAGTACGATAAACTAAGCGTTAGACAAATAAGTGGACACTGCTATATACGTACACCAGAGCTAGGACATAAAATAGCACCACACACCCGTATGAGACACTACTACATACACCGGTACCAGGACATAAAGCAGCATCACACACTTATCCATCATACACTAAGTGTTATCGTTAACGCAGCGCAAGGCACCGCGAATCTATCTAAATATAATATATATAAAATTAAATGCCACAGCAATTCACTTAGCCAAGCACATTAGTACCAGCGAAGCCAAGCAGCAGTCGGTTGTGACTATATTGTTTAATAGTAAAACATAGGGTCAATGAACTCTAACAGTCGTATAAATCGTAAATATATACTTTGAAATAATAGTTTTATATCATATTATAAATGATACTATTATATTTATATTTCCATTTATTTTAACATGTTAAATATTTACTAATATATATAGAAATTACATTTATAAGTTATTATAATTCACTCTCATTCACAATTCCCATACACGCATCTAACAAAGATGGCGGCAGGCATTCTGCGTAGATTAATATAATTGTAATTTTACATACCTCACAAAAGATCTCACATACTTTTATATATTAAATATAACTAGATATGTGTTAATTATAAATTAAAACTTCTCTAAACATTTAAAACATCCATCTCTCCTCCTGTTTCTTTTCCTTAAAACATGTCGATGACGTTGACGGTAGCTTATTCAGCCAACATGGTATTTTACAATAATTAAAATATTAATTATGTTATTATGTATTTTAAAAGATAATACATAACGTTTGAATATAATTATTAAATATATTTTTAATAAATATATTTTATATCTTCGTGTTTTATCTACGGTATATTACGTCCCTTTAACATTACTTGTGAATGGAACACGTAGTTAAAGAAGTGAACTAAATTTGAATTTGAATTAATTATATTATTTACCTACACATTTTAATTCTGGTACGGATCGTTACAACTTGCTGTGTGCTTTGTTCATATATATCAGGGTCGGCTGAGGACTTGAATGAGGTAGCAGAATTATAATGAAAGCAAAAATACATCTAAATATTCTTATATTTAGTTATCCTTTTGCGTCATTGTGCAGAAACTAACGCCGTATTTTATCTTAAGCATACCTCGATTGCAGATCAATACAACGATAGTATTATTTATGTATTATACTCGTATATATAGATATAAAAATTCAATCCTGACGAGTTCAATTTCATTGTAATTTCGTTTGTTTTTGTGTTTTTATGTAAATTTGAATGTTTGTGCGCCGCCGCTGTTGTTCATACAAACAGCTGCGGTACTTGCTGGTAATGTATGGAATGCAATGTTGTCTTTAATTGTAAAAGAGATGTATATTTATTTTATGTATGTTTTTTTAGTCATTTCTTTGAAATGTGTTGTTTTATCTTCATGCTGTAACAGAATACGAATAATGCACATATAAAAAATACGCAGAGGGAACCTAATGCGATTGCATGTTGTGTGGTAGAACTTAACACCAAGCTTCATCAGCTTGTTTGTGTGTGGGAATCGATCCCACCAACCACCGTGTCTATAGACTGTGTGTGTGTGCATGACGGCCTCATTATTTATATTTACGTTTATTTACTTACAAATATAACAGGAAATTAAAAAACACAGCTTATTAATGTGTTTTATTATTTTTCCAGGTAAGTGGGCGCCATCGCACAACGGGAGCAACGGAATGTAAATGAAAGTTAGGATTCAGTGATTGAAGAATGAAAGCCGGTAATTTTGCGTACGAATTGCATTTGTGAAACATTAATTATGTTCATCGTTTAATTAATACCATCTGTTCGTGACTTTTGATGTCTAATAGTAATTTGTGGGTAGATCGATGTTTCACGCGTGTTAACAAATGTATTAAAGTGTCATTTTTTTTTATTTATTCTTTTTTTGGGCCTCACTTTATTCTTTATTTTTTACCAAAGCTTTTATATTTTTTAAGCTTCACGCACATTTTTATTTGCTCACAAGCAGGGTGAGGAAATAAAAAAAAAATCAATAAATCAGCTTCACGCTGTATCCCGCATACAGCAGGGTAGGCAGTGTTAAGTACCCGTTAAGTGCTAAATAACCGTTCCTCACGTTTTCTGCCGAATTCTGGAGTGTGAGAACGCTGGGCTTGAACCTCGATGAGAATCGAACCTACAACCACGATTGGTCTCATGCCACTAAGAGTTACATAGTATGAGATATGAGAGTCACATACATAGTTCTTTTACTGTTACTAAGGAGAGGACGCCGCAGAGAAAATTTTGTAATATATATATTATAAAGAAAAAGTCTTTAATATATCACCGTGTCCAATAAACGATTTTCCAAAGCAAAACCCCGGTTAAGTTAGAGCTTTAATCTATCCTAGACCACACGTTACAGATTGGCCTGAGGTATCGCACTGACTCGCAGTGACTCGACTCGACTCGACTCGACTCGGCTCGACTCGCCCTCCGGTAATGTTCGGATCACACTTTGAGTTATTATGTCCTTTGAGTCCTATCGGACTTTGTTCTGTACTAGATTCTAAGTGGGGTTTTACTCGGTTTCGTTATGATTAGATAAAAATAAATTAAATTGTTTGTATAGAGCATTTTAAAGCAAATGAAAGCAAGTGTACCAGGGTTGGTAGAGGAGGAAATGTGTGTTGTGTCATTTCGCAAAATTTACGTGACAATGCGTATTGAGTGGCGGAACTCAACTTTGCGCTTCGTCTTCTTACTAGACTAATTAAATTAATTATTTGAATTAATTCTCCTAAGTGGAATCGAATTCTCAAAGGTCGTGTTTATAATCCGACGTTGTGACGTATCACAAAAAAAATGCGCTCTGAACTACCGTAATGGATACGACACTCCACGACTAAACTATGATAGTGTGGACAGTTAAATGTAAGACATAATAGTGAAAATGACTGTAAAGTTACTAAACTAGCACAATAGTACAAAAATAAAATAACAGAATTAGTTTAACTTGTAGCACCTAAAGTATGAAAGGGAAGAGTTGATCTCTTTACATTTTACATATTGGGCGGAGAGAGCCTAGTTACGTATTGTTGCAAGTTTCACTTCTCATGTTCAACAGGGCCCCTCTGCCACGACTGGCCACTAAGAAGGCACATGGATGGGGTGACTGGAAATGCGATAGTTAATATATTGATTTCCTCGCTCTGGTAACAGTGAAAAGGAACTCACAGAACGGAACGGAACGGGAATGGGAGTATATTAATGGGAACAGAATATCTGGTCTATTTACATACGAGATACCTATAGCAAGAAGCTAAAAAAAAAGAAATAAATACAAATTTCTGTGACAAGTACTTAAGTAAACAATATATATAAATTTCGAAGTATTTTTTTATGTAGAATTTAAGACAGACGAAAAAATCCATTTTTTCCCATTACCGCAGGAATATCGAGAAATCTTTTCTTCCTCTTTAATCGCTTCAACAACGCCAATTTCAACTTTCTTAGTCCGGTCGTTGTATCTATGCGTTGTTAATCAGTCACTACGTAACGGCAGAGAAAAAAGTATAGATAGAAATTCTGTAGAATAATTAAATCTTAAAGGAATCAAACTTGGTCACACCAAGTAGTAATTGATTAATTGATTAATTTTTCTGTTAAGCAACATTTTAAATTTTTTATACTTCGTCAAATACATTTAAACGCTTCAGTATTATTCCAAGCGTAGCCGTCGCAAAAAGCTAGCGAGCAATATTTCACATGAAAGTTTCTAATTGATTCCGACGTCATTTCCGGCCCCACAAGAAGCTGCCTTCGGAGACACGCCCTTAGATAATTTGTCACAAAGTTCCTTCCACTCACAATTTAATAAGGTAATATACGTTTTCGATTAATATTTCATAATGATTATAATTATGAGGCTTCTGTGACGGAGTAGCAAAGGTTTTGACTGTAAACGCGATGGTTAAGGGGTTCGATTACCACGATTAGTAAGCATAAGGAATTAATCTTATTATGCGCAAAACGCTGTTTTGACTTGACTAAGTGATGAGTTAAGTGGAACGAAATCTATGAGTTTCACTCTGCCTATCTTGGCATATGCTTGAAGCTGAAATAAAGATATATATTAAATATGCAGTTCGAGGCCAGTCGTGGCGCAGCGGTACGAAGTGTGACTGTAAAACCGACTGGTAGTGGGTTCGATTCCCACTCGAGGAGATGAAATATTTACTTAAATTTATACTTCCATTTCTTCGCTCTGGTGTCGATGCTAAGCGCGGCGCTGAGATCTGCCACTCAACACTCAATGCCTCCAGAATTCGGCAGAAAGTGGGGAACGAAGAGTCTTAACACCAGGTTTCCTCTGCCTACCCTGCTGTGTGCGGGATAGAGCGTGAGTCTGATTTAATTTAATAAAAAAATCAAAAGTTATTCTTTAACGACCATTATATGAAGTTTTTGTTCAACATTTGGAATATAAAATTCACGTAAAGTTATATCAGAGTTAACGGAGTGAGGTGAATTAGCGTTAATGTCACAGACTTGGGGCGAAATTTGAAGTCATTTCGCATATTGAAAAGTCTACTGAAAAGTCTAGTCCTGATCTAGGTAAAACTTATTAATAAAGCCATATTAGTGCTTTAGTATTCTAGTAGAAAAGAAGCCAATCAAAAAATTGTGTGCTAGTGAAATAGTATTTTGTACGAAATTTATTTTAATTAATTTGCCTTTCACTAGTAGGGTAATATTTTTCAAAGTTAAGCTGAAACTATTTTTTCTCTATAGAAATACATCTCTTATCCTACTTTCCCATATAATACAAGAAATTCATGAAGATATTCATACTTTAATATTAGTAGCAAAACATAGAATAGTTGTAACCGGCTGTAGATGACACGTACACACATAAAGGGGAACGAGGTGCTAACGCCCCGCAGCTCGAGCAGTCTCGCCACGTTGTTACTACCGAAATTATTTGTAAAATTATTTTTAAAATACCATTTTAATTTTAATTTCTTTATATGTTGTTATAAAATTTGTAATAATTGTATCATAATGAAAAGAAAATTCACGTAGCTTAGGTACAATACAATAATATAGTATCATCGAGCTGTTCTGATAGCAGGTCTCACGGGTCACGGTGGAACTCCTCAGAGGTTCTCTTCACTAGCAAACCATTCGAGTTTACAGCACTTACACTTGGTGTAGTGCGTAGTATGAGCGTGTATTTTAGTTTGTTTTAAACTATGTTTTTAGTTTTTCGGCATTATGTTTATTTCCAAAAGAAAGCTTTGTGCTAAATGCCAAGATATTTCTTTCCATATAAAAAAACTTAAAACCATCACATTCACTATGTCACATCGAGCAAACACATACAATACAAAAGGTAATGACAAAACAACAAAAAATAACATTGGTTTTAATTATTTATTTTCCTCTTAAGCCCCCGTAGCGCCGCGCGCCGCGGGGCCGATGCGGCGCGCAAAAAATATCCCATTTACCATTCAAAGCGTTCTCCATATTCTTGTTTTAATTGAGTCAACAGGACCGCGGAATCAGCTTAATGCGCAAAGCTTTTTGTACCTGCTTTTAAACTCTTAGGCAAAGCAAAATAACTCATTTAGAATGTGTCACTTCAGTATACAAGTGAAATGGGACAATTTTACGACGTTTGCTACTTTTTGCGGAGAGTATAAGTATGTTAAAAGAATTTGCGAATGGGTAACGGAGTTATTAGTTAGGTCTACCCTGCTATCGCATATGACGTGAATAGAATTTTATAATTCCTTCTTTATCACCCTTTTATCAGGTAACGTGAAGAAATAAAGCTTTAAGTATTAAACATTATTGTTACTATACTTACTTATGGGGCCCAGACATGGTCCTTGATAAATCCCCTACAGTATTCCCCCTTGAGGTACACCAACGTGCGATAGAGAGCACTTGAAATGTTAAATTAATGATTAAAATCAACACACAAAAATCGCTCATGGGAGGAGCAATTTTTGTCGCCGAAAGCTGCTGCAATGAAATGGGAGTGGGACTGGATACGTCTGCCATAGAAGTAATGGAGAGAGACCTCCGCCCATCAATGAGACAATATAGACTAGCATAAAATAAAAATAAAAATATTATGATAAGGGAATACAAATGAAAACTAAATAAAAATTAGTATCTTACTCGTCTTCCCTTTCGCATCTTTTCTTGAGACTTTTATAGTCCAAAAAGAGAAGATACGGATTATGTGTATTTGTATGATATTATTATGATAGTTATAATATATTTAAATCATTTGAATGACTAATCTTTTATAATTGTTAAAGAAACAAAATAAGGCAATAGACTTCGTTGTAGTTTCTAAAAAAATATTATTAAAAGGATTTAGATATAGCGTTTAGCGCAGGAACTAGCTTTGTGGAGATTCTTGGTGGAGCTCTATGATAACCAGTGGGCAGTGAGAGGTTGTTGTAGTGATGATGAGCATGACAATATCAATATAAGAATCCCTGAATATTTTAAGCAGGACAATTGAAGAGTTCACAATCAACGACAAGATAAGAATGAAAATAAATGACCGCACTCGATTGTGCTACTGAAACGCTGTTATTACATTTATCTTATAAAGATACTCGATTAAAATTAAAAATGTATTTTAAAACTAAAGAAAAAGAAGTAGCGTCTCCGCATAGTAAAGTAAGGCAAGAGAACCTAGGGTACCTTAGAATTATTTGCATTATAAGGTGCTCATTAGAGCACCTTTACACTCCACATTTTTGGTAAAAACACATCAAACCTTGAACTTAGCAAATAAAAAATCCTCAACGATACTCTTGGTTATATGTTAGAAACATTAATATGTTGATAGGTTCCAAAGCAATGCCGTGTAAATATTCTCCGGCGGAGCTTACCGCAGGATAATTTCAATTTAACTCGTGTGTGGACCTAAAAGCTTCTAAATTGTTTGAGACGGGTCAGAGCGAGGGTGTTTAGAGCGTGATGCAATTAAAGCACTCTTAGTTCACCTCTTGGAGGCAAATTAATTTTGGTTCTTGAAAAACTTGTGTTCAATTTAGTTTTGGCTTCTTTGTGTTAGTTGAGCTTATAATTGATAAATTAATTTGTAATTTATGAAGATTTTAATTAAATTCATACATTGTGAATACTAAAATTAATACATATACTAAGCTTATGCCGTTTTTATACAAAAAACATTTAGTGAGATATTTCTCTGTTTATGATGAAACCTAGTTTTATCATTTTCAAAGACATTATTTGTATTTCTTTGCATGCAGGTTTTTAATTTTCTTTTATTTCAACGAATTCTCGACGAATTGCGTGTTGAATGGCGGATCTCAATGCTGCTTTGTCTGATTACCAGAGCGAGGAAACCAAAATATTAAATATATAATTTTCTCGAGTGAGAATCGAAAGAAATAAAATATGCCGGAATAAAAAGAACAGAACTCCATTTCGTTACTTATAACCTAACCTTAAACAATTAACGTTTTCTCCTAACGTCAGCTATCTCATATCGTATAAGATGCATCACTGCCCGGTCTTCGCGTGTAGTCTTATTGTTATAATATGAAAGTGCATCATTATATCATTTATAGACAATAAACGATTGTTATGCACCCTATGAAATATTCATCATATTTTACTTAAGTATTACTACTTCAATTTCAGACAGTCACTAAGCAGCGGCATAGCTTCTGACTGTAACACGCGTCTAGTTGTGGATTTGATTCCACACGAGGCAACTAAATATTAAATATTTAAGTTCTTTTTCGCTCTTGTTATTGAGCTATCAGCAGTACTTTTTAATTCGGCGAAAAGTCAACAACTGAACGGTCTTAATCGGAGCGGAGTACCTTTCCACTATATTTCTTGGTTCCGTTTGCCTACCCTGTTGTCTGCGGGGTTAAGAAAAAAATGTAACAATATAATTACAAAACATTCGGGCAAGGTGTTAGGTGTGCGTCGCAACCCGGCGATTGATCGACGTGATGGATGTCCCGATCAAACGCCTATTACTGAACCTTCGGAAACGCGCGGGTTTATGTACAATCTTATCTGCTCTAGGTCTATGAGCTATTAGTTTATTGTTCTTTTATTTTGGTGATTTGGTACAGTGATATTAGTTACGCTTTTGATGTAATTAAGGCGTGTTTGATGGGAGGTCAGGACTGTAGAAATATGATATATATATGCACAGATGAAGCCTTGTTAAGATGATATTTGGTATGTAGATCCTACCTACACAGATAGTGAGACAGAGTTTCAGAGAGCAGTAAAAAAGGATTGAAATTGGGACTCTCCATTATATATCTTAGAGCAAATAAAGTTGCGGGTGACGACTAGTAGTAAATAAGAAAAGAATGAGGAAACAACACTATTATTATAGCATCTCATATAGCATGGTAACTAGAGACAACTCAGTGGCAAAACATTATTTTTTTTCTGATTTCTGAATGGCTTGGTTTTCTTAATTTAAAGTTTTTTTTTAATGGGCACAGTATTTAATAGCGCTGTATTTTTGTTAATTGTATATCACGATAGATTAAAGTTCACAAAATCCTACATATATTTTAGCCCAATTAATAACTATACTGCAACGGGTGGTAAAGTATTTCAATTGTTTGAGTTATCTTGTTTCATAACTTTAAGTAATTAATATAATGACGCGAAAATATCAAAACGTAAAATCAAATATTAATGAGAAACCTCGCTAAAAACCATTGCCCATTATAAAATGAAACAACGAAAGATGAATTGAAAGCAAACTATCGAAATCATTAATGAAAGGCAATAAATCAACCTGTCCCATATTAATGATCATAAGAAATGATGAATGCGCTATGGAAAACTGAATCGAAATTAAAAGTCCATTGGAAAAGTTCAGAAGCTCAATATGAATAATAAATAATGAAAATTGTGTACAAAAAGGGTTTTGGTCCGAAATGAGGAACCTTTTTGCTTAATGCTGTGTTTGCTCGGATTTGTGCCAGACACAATTATGGGATTACGGCGACGGCGAAGTGGAAACGGGAAAATAAATGCTCCGTTAATATTAACTTATAAATTTGGTATATTGGTGTAGATTTTTTTCGAAATTTTTAGAATCTATTAAAAATAAAATATCCGGAACCACATTTACGCTGTTATGTGAGTATTGTAGTGTAAACATTATTGTATTTATTTTATATTTGGTGATATTTAGAAAATTCCAATGGAAAACAGAGTGTCTTAACATTAGCTTTCCAGGTTCTGTCTACCTGCTATGTGCAGAGCACAGCATGAAGCTATCTATATATGTTCTTTATATTTACACCTTATATACATATATGTAATACTTATATTTAAAATTGAATGAACTCTTCTGAAATGTATTTGTAGTAATCCTTTAGAGCATTTCCATCAGCTTGGTCATGTCCAATTAGATGGCCGTTTTAATCGAAATTCAATCAGGAGGCTAAATTTTTGATTAAAATTAGTTTGAGGCAGTTGAAATTAACTTTGTAATTATATTTACTTTGATATGGTGTAATATAACAAGGTAAATTAGAAAATATATTTAAATAGTGTTCTGAAAACGATTAATAAATAGAAATGGTAAGATCTTGACGAAAAAAACTTATTTAGAAATCGTATAAAATTTTAAACGTAGCAGGACTCGAACCCGTGTCTCCTGGAAACCGACTAGGCGCTCTGACCACTGACCGCTCTGACACACATACGTTCTCATCAAGCTACGTCGAAATTTTGATACGCTTTTTACAACTTATTCATATTGTCAGCATCTCTGTTGGGAGATTTTTATAAATTCCCGCTACCCTTACTAGATAATTATTACGAATTATCGTCTGGTCAGAGATACTGTTTTCTAAATAAGTATTTTTTTTCTTCCTAAGTGTGGAATAACAATTTAAGAAATATTAAAAATCTTGAAGAAGCTTCGTTACAATGACGAAAGAAGTGACATCGTTTGACTTTAAGTGTTATAATATGTTCAATTGGAAAGCCTTTTTATATTCGAAAATCCGTTATCGTCTTAACTGCCCAGTAACAATAATAAACAAACCGCAAATAACTAATAGAACGATAGATTTGTGGCTTGGCCTGAATAATATATGAGATATGTGAACATAAATAAATATTGATTTGTCACGATGAGAATAGAGCACTACTTTTAATAGATTCGAGTAGAGCACCCTATATAACATGTCAGATGAAGATGAAGATGATGATAAGACAAGTAAACATTGTGGCAAGCGTAAAAGAATATCTCTGAACACTTTGTTTATTTTCAGGTATCAAAGGAGTGTCGTAACACTAAATTCTCTCTGGCTACCTCGCTAATGTGGAATACAACGTGAGAAATATATTTTGAAGGATAAACATAAAAGATAGAGTCAAAAGTCATTTCGTTCCTTACTGTCGTTGAAACATTCAAAGTGGCGGAATCTAACATCACATTTTATTTAATAATCCGATAATAGAGATGAAAGAGATTCAGATTTATGTCTATATTCATTACTAGCGATTAGCTCGAGGCTTCGCCCGTTTAAACTACATTACTTTCTAGTGTATTAATATATCTATTTGAAGTCTCTGTTTCGTTTCGGAGATCATCGGTGTGAAGAAACGCACAGAAAATGAAACAATGTTAACAAGAAAGATTATTTTTGGTTTTATCACTTTGCTAAATGCCAATAACATATCTTCTACTACAGATACTGGTGCGGTACAATTTTGTTGTAAATATAGACATATCTATGTACGAGTATGTAGATATATTATTAACGTTAAACGTTACCTTTCAGCACTACAAAGGTACATTAAAGTTAATCTTAGTTAGTTTTTATTCAAGCTTTTAAAGAGCCGTTAAGTACAGTTAAGTGGTATAATCCAGATGGATCTCAGTCACGTAATAGTGAGCAATGTGACGGGAGGTAATCGCGATTTATGTTCTCGGTAATTGCGCTAAAGTTGGGATGCTCCGAGATAAATATGTTAGTTTAGTTAGACGCCACTTTTTAGTTACGTGTCAGTCGGTAAATAGGTTAATTATTTTGTATGTGATTTAACTACGTACATACGTCGCGGTCCTCAATTATATTTTAATTGTTGTTTTCATTTAGAATAGAATAGACTTTATTGCACATATGAAACAAAGAAATATTTAAAATGAAAACCAAATAAAAAAAAACACGTATGCAAAGGCTTATTGCTTCAAGCAATCTTTTCTAGACAATCTTTGAAACCTTACGGATTAGTTATAATGAGGAAAAGGGGGACAACGTCGCAGTGCAAATTTTATTTAAAGAAGCTAAAAATATAATGAAATAAATCCATAATATAGATTAAATTTAGATGAATCTTCTATATTTAAATGGATTTAGGCTTGATTTGCACTTGGGGCAACACTCGTTTTCACATCGCATTTGTAACAAGAAACTGCGTGGCGTTGAGTTCCACCAGCCAATATGCAATGTCTCAAAATTAGGTAAAAAGTGTAGACTGGAGGGTGATAATCCAAAGTTTCTTCGACCTGATGTAAAGTATGTAAAGTGTAAATCTAAAGACTCCATGTATTTTACCCTCAACTCTTATATATATCTTATATATCCACACTTCGTCCTTGGTGGTTGGAAAGCTGTAGAGATGTGAAAGCCTTAGCACATTCCGTTCGTTTACGTGCTACAGAACACACAGAGAAAGCCAGTCGTAGCGCAGGGGTACAAAGTGTGACTGTAAAATCGACTGGTTGTGGGTTCGACCCCCACTCGAGAAAATGGAATATTTATTTAAATTTATATTTTTATTTACTCTGGTGTTACGGCAAAGCGCAGCATTGAGTTCCGCCACTCAATACGTAATGTCTGCCTACCCTGCTCTGTATGGGATACAGCATAAAGCACATTAATTTATTGATATAGTCAAAGAAAATCCAAAATATCTACACTCTGTCAATATTTTGCCTCCACAAGAAAGTTCTCCATACAATATTGTGTATTGCTGATATATTTCGACGAAACCAACGAACAGATCTTACACTTGTATGTTTAGAAACAATACTCGTATATACCCCGAGTTGAAAACTTTGCAAATTAATTAAAAGCTCGCTTGATTGAGGAAACGCTAACATTTCCCTCGTCCCTCCCGCGACGCTAGGACGCAATGTTCTGAAACTTTGCCATTAAATCAAAAATTTAATTTCAATTTTCATATAAATGTGGATCTTAAAAATATTTTGTAAAAAGATAAGTGAAATGATAGAGTTTACATTTTTGTAACACATTTTCTCTGTATACAAAAAAATTAAAGAAATCTATAAAGCATTTGCAATTTGACTAAAGTTAACTTAACTAAACTTAACTTTCTGTTTTATCCCTCAGAGGGGTAGTCAGAGAGATCGGAGTGCCAAAAGCTACGGTCTCTACATACATACAGTCTTTTTCGCTTCGTCCACTGTCATCAACCTCTTCATACATGCCCTCATCATCATCATCGTCATCCGAGGTCGCTCCCTACTTCTCTTACCAATCACTTTTCCATCTTCATCTTCTTTTTCTTCATCATCTTTTTTGCCATTCATTCATTACTAATTCGTTCGACGTGCCCAAACTAGCTGAACAAAAAAAATTAAATCAAATCAGCTTCACGCTGTATCCCGCACACTGCAGGGTAGGCAGAGGGAACGTAGTGAAAGACACTCCGTTCCCCACTTTCTGCCGAATTCCGGAGGCATTGCGTGTTAAGTGGCAGAACTCAACGCCGCGCTTTGCCTCGACACCAGAGCGAAGAAATGGAAATATAAATTTAAGTAAATATTTCATCTCCTTGAGTGGGGATCGAACCCACAACCAGTCGGTTTACAGTCACACTTTGTGCCGCTGCGCCACGACCGGCCTCTACTAGCTGAACACATTCTTAAAAAAGTAAATTAAAGTTTAATGCATATTTAAATTGTAAAGGGGGTAAAATTTGGAATTAAAGCCTCTAGATCAAGTGAGGTATCAGATGAAAGGGCTCTGGCTAAGCTAAGAATATCAGAAAGGGTGGGCGACTCGCACTTGTTCAGTTTTTTTACTACTAATAGTCGTCGCCCGCAGTTTTGTTTGTTTAGACTTGAAAGCTTAAAATAGAAAGAGCTATTTTTTCCGTTCTCGCGGGAATTTCAGGAAATATTCTCTTAGTACTTCTCTTCATATTTTCCGGTTGCAAGACTTAATTTTTCAACAATTTCAACTTCTTAAATCCAGTAACGAAAGAATTTAGTGTCATATAATTCCTCAAGGCATTTATTTATTATTTAAGAAATACTATTTTCATTTTGTATATACGTACATATATATGTATATATTATAAATATTTAGAAACTTAAAAGTATAAAAAAAATAAAGAAGCCTCTTGAAAACCGTACAAACGCTGTAGCTAGTTAAGCTATTCTTATAAGTTTTATTTTTGTTGTCACAGCATTTGAAGTGAACTTAATGTCATAATACATTTAGTAAAGTAAATTTAACTGTGAAAATGTATAAATACTACATTTTGAGTCAGAAAATATGAATTTACGATTCGTTGCCAGAAAATATTACATCTTAATTAGCATTATTAAGAGCTTTAAGCATATGAAAGTGTTTCTTTTACTAACTATACTAACTTTCTTTTACTATAAATAACTGGAAAATGGTGAAAATAATTTATTTTTTACAAAACATTTGAAGTTTATGAGACTTAAATTTTACAAAAAATCTCATGCGTCAACTGATGATAGCTTGATGATAAAAATATTGTCTCTAGCCTATTACTATTTTGTTTATATTTTTATGGTTAATGCCGTGATGAAAGGAAGTTTCGTAATGGAGAACGGAGTGTCTTGCTACTGGGCTTCCCAGATACTGCTATGTGCAGAATACGTGAAACTAAAAACAATATAAATATAATAAGTTCTTTGATTTTCACGATTATTACACATTTTAAATGAAACCAATTTAACTGGATTAATCGCGTATATTTTGTATTTTTATACATTTTGGGGAACCCGACGTTTCGAACACTTTGCAGTAGTCTACCCGTGACCACGGACTGCTGCAAAGTGTTCGAAACGTCGGGTTCCCTAAAATGTATAAAAATATAAAATATACGCGATTAATCTGGTTAAGATAGTTTCATTTAAAATATAAATATATTCAAACATTTTATAGGA
Source organism: Heliconius sara (assembly GCA_917862395.2). Lineage (NCBI taxonomy): Eukaryota > Metazoa > Arthropoda > Insecta > Lepidoptera > Nymphalidae > Heliconius > Heliconius sara. Next base: position 20,363,541 of record OU860797.2, on the reverse strand, counting down.
CGTAAAAATAATTATATATTTCCAAAAAAACATATATTAATAGTGTTAAATAAATTCAACCTAATTGAACCGCGAATGTAAAATATCCCAATATTTATTCAAATGTTTAATAATTTTATTTTCTCTGATCTTCAATGGTTGCGATCATCGAATTTGGCGCAGAACGAAATAAAAAAAAACATAGAAACCTCATTAGATATTCCGATCGATAGTTCCCGAGAGAAAACGATATATCATATGAATATGAATCACATAAAAGTGAGGCGTCAGTGGATGTATACGAAAACAAAATTCTAAAGTAATAAATCATACGTTATACACGCTTTACTTGCTATATATAGCCTTCCAATTTACAAGGTTTTAACATTTGTTAAGTTAAATTAGGTATTGGCTTATTGTTTTGCTAATATTCTTGGCATGTATTCATATTCGGACATTCTTGTTGCCTTGAGAAGTTAAACATTTTTAACTGGAAAAGAAATTGCAGGTTTTCTTGGCAATCAATCCACACTATAGTATATACTTTATTTAACATAAAACTCTATTCTTGGTGTTAACCATATTGTGAAAGTAACCATATCATTTTTTAGCTTCAGGCATATAGCCTATCCTAGACAGACGAAACCAGGGAACCACATAGTGTTAAGATACTTCTGTCCCACACTTGCCACCGAATTCTGGAGGCATTTCGCGATGTGGCTCAAACCCTATATTTTTTCAAATCAAAGATTTAAAATCCATAACTTCGCGTTAATTCCAACCAGTCATTGCAATCTACACTGATTGAACTAAAATTGAATAAATGTTCAAGCACTGTCATGAAACGGTATAGTGGAAGTGAAAACACCAGATGAAGACAGCTGGAAACACTCCCCGCCCGTCTGCGGCTGACGGCGAAACAATCAGATAGCTACTATTGAAACAAATTACGTTCCGAAGAACCGCGTGGACTAAATAATAGACTCAAACGAACGGACTAAGATAATTGGAAGGTTCCCTTGATTGTAATGAATAAGTGGAGAAATTTGGGAGAAAAATGTGGAATTTGTACAAAGTGATAGGCGCAAGCGAGTTGTTTATAGTATTGAATTGTTAAAAAATAAATATTGTTATAAAATTATTTTCATCCCGCAAACTGTATCCCGCAAATAGCAGGGTAGACAGAGGAAACCTAGTGTTGAAACACTCTGTTCCCCCAATTTTCGCCGAATTTTGGAGGCATTGCGTGTTGAGTGGCGGAGTTCAACGCCGCGGTTTGCCCAGACACCAGATCGAAGAAAATAAAAATATAAATTTAAGTAAATATTTCATTTCTTCGACTGGGGATCAAATCTTATTATAGTCAGATCTTATTGAGTTGGTATATTACAATATATTATTTTGTCATTATTTTTCCTTTGTTATTCTTAATTGTTCTGGCATATTTAAAAATAATGTTTTTTAATAATTTAATCGCGCCATGTAAGAAATTTAAAAAAATAAGTGACATTTTAGAAAATATTATAATATAATTTTTAGGATTCCGTACCTTTTAAGGAAAAACGGAACCCTTATAAAATAGCATGATTTCCGATGAAAAAATATATCTATATTTACAAATAAAACATATGGCTGTGTAAATTGCAGCAAAGGCGTATTTCGACACTATAACGGGAATCAATTGGTCAAAATCAAATCGGGAAGAAAATTAATAGGATAATTCCGGTTGACCTAGAGTTATGTAATTTTACCATGAGAAATTATCTATTTATATTGACAGGAAACCCGCTTCATCGCCTAACATGGACTATCCAGAATGCCGCCAACAAAAGGTCCATTGAAACTATTTCTGACACGAAATGTATTTTCCGTAAAATCTGATAAATTATATTGGAATCTGCCATGTCTTTATTATTTAGCAATTGTTATTTTACACAACAAATGCTCTGTAGATTATTGTAACATTTTTCGTATGAAAAATGTAGAATTTTATTTCTTCTTAACACAAGAAGATTAATTAAATTATACATCGTTCCCATTGAGACACTCCCTTTCCTCACTTACCACCGAAATATAAAGGCATTAAGTGTTGCGTGGCGGAACTCATCACCGCGCTTTGCTTTGTTACCAGAGCAAGGAATATATGTAATATATGTAATATTATCGAGTGAATTAAACTCATAACCTGTCGCTTTATCAGTCGCATGCTTATGTCACTGTGCCACTATTGTTTTCTACTCTTAAAAAATCTTTTCGTTTTGTGCAAAACGAAACATACTTAACATTCGACCAGTGAGAGATCTAATATTCCACCATATTATACTTTTATTTACCCGCCAAAAAAAATTACCCAATATAAACAACAAGGATTTCTCATTAGAACACCTATATAAGTGATAGCTCAAGTAGAACCCATGGCGTTTTAATGAGCACGCTTAATGTTGACTAATCGCACCCTTAAGCTGTTTCCGATCACGTCGCGCCTCCTAATCCTTCTTACATACGCGGCGTTAAGCTCTCGTCTTGTTATGTAGAGATTTTTACTGTCAGTCTCTAATATTGTAAATCGTTAGTGTTGATCATTGATATTGGATATACGCGGTGGAGGTACATTCAAATCTATGGTTAAATTGTTTTTATAGAAATAGTAGAATTTAAGAATAATTTTAACGTATTGTAACTGACATCCCACCCTACACTCAATAAAATATTTAAATAAAATTATTTGAATAATAATTTTAACATTTTAATATGGCTCGTGATACATCTAATATAGTTAGAACCCTTTCGTAATTGTGATCGTAACAATCTAAGATCTTTTAGAGATTCAGAGGTAACAATATTTGTATGAAATGTACCATAACTTTAATATAAGTACAAATAAATATATTATGATGAATAAAATGTTATAGTCTGTCCGTTTCAATATCCCGTGACATTTCTTAAGAATATCGTAGACGTCCTATCCGCCTCTCTGTTATACTCAGTCAGTACTGATAGTTATAACTAAGGGGGGATAGTGAGTGGCCCCGCACCCGCCACTTACCGTGGATTCCGGCCGTTCGGCTCTGAACCCTCCGGGACGGATCGGAATAGTTAATATTTGTGATTCTTATAATGCTTTTGCGAAAGATCAATTATTAAATAACTGATTCGAAGACCGAAGTCTAATTTGAATATTTGCAATGGAGTTGAGATTATTATATGTAGGTCATAGCCATAATTACATGACATAAAACTCTCTGCTTCATGATATCAGATCGAACTCCCTACCGCTAGGCGGCCGATTATGTGAATCCACTTCAGTTTGTTTCCTTAGAGGGCGTTATATTAATACCCATTTAACCTTCGTGTGTCTTGCTTATAACTATATATTTATTAATTGTATCTTAATAATATTAAATTCTGTATGTATAATGTGACGTGTTTATTATTTCTGTATTAATTCGTTAATATAATATATTTCATATTATATTTATTACCTACGTGCTCTTTTTATATGCCTTAGTTCCAATATTAATATAATTTATATTCATTGTTATCGTAACGCCTCTTTTAAACAGAACCATCGTAGAATAACACGCACAGCACACACCCTGCAGCTGTTTGTCTGAACTGACACTAGACTCAGAGTTGTGGGAATGTAATATAGAAATCATTAATTGAAAATACTCAGTCATCGCTAGAACAGCCAGCGACTCCAAGTAGGCGCGATTCTACTACCAGTTCAGTAAAGAACCTCAGTGCTGAGAAGAACTGGCGGAAGAAACTCACCAGCAGAAACCAACACCACTAAAGCATTTCGCTTATATCAAATATGTCAGCACCAGTGACGCCTGGCTATATATTATAAGCATGTCTTCGACATCAGTCGATTGACGCATTATGTTTAGTACGTTAAACTAAGCGTTAGACAAATAAGTGGACACTGCTATATACGTACACCAGAGCTAGGACATAAAATAGCACCACACATCCGTATGAGACGGGCGGACACTACTACATACACCAGTACCAGGACATAAAGCAGCATCACACACCTATCCATCATTCGTAACAAGCTGACATTGTACAAAACTTGCATCCGTCCCGTCATGACCTATGCTTGTGTCGTGTTCGCACACACCAAGATAGACCTCCTTCAGAGGGTTCAAAATAAATTCCTACGAATGGCATCCGGATGCCCATGGTACGTACGCAACGTTGACCTACACAAAGACTTCGAGCTAGAATCGCTCAAGGAATTCTGCAAGCGCCTGGCCAAGCGCTACTACGAGCTTGCAGATTCCCACTCCAACCCACTGATTGTCGAAGCGTGTAACTACGCTCCTCACCAGCACCCACGTCTTCGACGCCCTCGAAGCCTCCTGCTGGACCCCGACGACCCAATAACCACCGCAAACGCCCATTACATAGGGAGGACTCACTCCTCAGTCCCACGTCCTATTCTCCGCCGCCGTAAGAGGCGGCGAGACCAGTCATATCTCACGGCACGCCCGCGCCTCGGCGCGGCGGGGCCCGATGGCCGAAATCCCCCATGATTAGCGCACGCAGGGTATTCTCCTGCGATCGCTAACACTGCACAAGCGCCCTTCATTGCCCGTAACTTCTTCTTCAGGGGCGAGCTACACTCGCCCCTCCCAGTCCGGTGACGCTGTTAAGACCATTCCAGGTCAACAGCAGTAAGTCCATCAGAAAAAAAAAAAAAAACCTATCCATCATACACTAAGTGTTATCGTTAACGCAGCGCAAGGCACCGCGAAACTATCTAAATATAATATATATAAAATAAATGCCACAGCAATTCACTTAGCCAAGCACATTAGTACCAGCGAAGCTAAGCAGCAGTCGGTTGTGACTATATTGTATAATAGTAAAACATAGGGTCAATGAACTCTAACAGTCGTATAAATCGTAAATATATATTTTGAAATAATAGTTTTATATCATATTACAAATGATACTATTATATTTATTTATTTTAACATGTTAAATATTTACTAATATATATAGAAATTACATTTATAAGTTATTATAATTCACCAAACCTATATTACTCTCATTTCACAATTCCCATATACGCATCTAACAAAGATGGCGGCAGGCATTCTGCGTACATTAATATAATTGTAATTTTACATACCTCACAAAACATCTTCATGTATTTATTTCCATTTACTAAATAAATAATATTTATCTCTGGATAATGACGGCATTATATGCATTAATATCATTCTGCTTTGTTTTAATAATAATCTATTAAAAACTTACCGACGAAGTATTTCAAAGCAAACAATCGTAAATAGTGAAAGCACTTATAACTTATCTTAGCAACCTCAAATACTTATATCACAATTGAAGACACAATCTCACATACTTTTATATATTAAATATAACTAGATATGTGTTAATTATAAATTAAAACTTCTCTAAACATTTAAAACATCCATCCTTCCTCAGACGCGTCCGCCATCTCCCTGTTTCTTTTTCTTAAAACATGACGATGACGTTGACGGTAGCTTATTCAGCCAACATGATATTTTAGAATAATTAAAATATTAATTATGTTATTATGTATTTTAATAGATAATACATAACGTTTGAATATAATTATCAAATATATTTTTAATAAATATATTTTATATCTTCGTGTTTTTATCTACGGTATATTACGTCCCTTTAACATTACTTGTGGATGGAACACGTAGTTAAAGAAGTGAACTAAATTTGAATTTGAATCAACTATATTATTTACCTACACATTTTAATTCGGGTATGGATCGTTACAGTATGTTTTCTCTTTTCTCTCAATATTAAAGTATTTTTTCCTAACCCCAAGTTAGTTCTTCCTTTTTCTGAAGTGATAAATTACGAAAGCAGTTAAGTTTTATAAAAACTTAGAGATTAGTTAGGAAATGACCTGTCTGAAACTCGCAAAGGCTTTAACTAAAGACCTAGACAACTTAGTTCTGTAAATCTTTTAGAAGTAAAAAAACTACTGAAAACCCTGAATGTGTTGCATTTAGTTTCTATGTTGTGATTATTCTTTTTCTTTATATTTTACTTTCTTTTTAAGAGATTTCTTTTGCCATATAAATAAAAGTAGTCATTTTTAGTTTCACGTTGTATGCTACAAACAGAAGTGTAGGCAGAGGGAACCTATTGTTATGACAATCAGTTTTCAGTTACGTGTTGAGTGATTGAACTCTACCCGGCATTCAATAACGAGCTGAGCGGAAAGTAATTCGCTTCTTTTTTACACTCTAACGTTCTAGTCGGTTTGTCAGAAATATCTCAACTATATTACAATGATTTCGACCAATTTATTTTTTTCTTATGATTATTCTTTATTATCTATTATATATTCTTTATTATTGAGGCCAGTCGTGGCGCAGCGGCACGAAGTGTGACTGCAAAACCGACTGGTTGTGGGTTCGATCCCCACTCGAAGAGATGAAATATTTACTTAAATTTGTATTACCATTTCTTCGCTCTGGTGCCGAGGCAAAGCGCGGCGTTGAGTTCTGCCACTCAACACGCAATACCTCCAGAATTCGGCAGAAAGTGGGGAACGGAGTGTCTAAAACACTAGGTTCTCTCTTCCTACCCTGCGGTGTGCGGGATACAGCGTGAAGCTGATTTAATCTTTTTTAATTCTTTATTATTAGTGCAAGAGAAAAAGCATAAACAAAAAGCGTAAACAAATGCTAAATTTCAATCACAAACAAAATAGAACAAACCGCCCCCCATTACACAGGCACATCACCCGCCACGCTCCCACCACCATTCATACTATAACGAATTAGCAACATTACGCCAGAAACATTCAAACACAAAATAAGACACACTACGCGATAAATTAAACCACGCGGGGCACCTCTTTGTAACTTCATGTCAATGCTGTTTGCCAAATTGCCTCAGGAATGCTTTTAGATACGAACGAATTTGAACCCAATATCGTGTGGTGAACGACTATATCTGTACCCCCCGGTGTCGTGCATTCGGGTGCGTGTGCATGGCGCGAATGTCGACCATTCGAGGTGACTTGTTGAGGTCGTTATAGAGAATTGTCGTTGTAATATATGTACGTGTGTACGTTATAACAGAAATGGTTTCATTTAAGGCGTCGTTTAGAAATTTTGAGCTCGGTTTTCGGATTAGATTTTAGATGTTTTAATATAATGGAATATTTATAAAGTTTGTAGCTTCAGTTTTACTGTTTATTACTCGTAACGGGGTAGGAAAAAAAGTCAAAAATATTTGAAGATAAAAAAACAACCTTTTTTTGGTTGTAAATTATGGTTATCGTATCTAATTTCTATATTACTGTGTTATTATGAGAGAACATGTTGAAATTGCTGATAATTAAAGCGTTAGTTGAAATTTTATCTAATATATTCCTTCTCTTGACTATCAGACTTACTGCTATTACAGCAGTGCACTTAATAAAATTAAAATAAAGTATAAGTAAGAAATGTAATTAATACCTACTAAAGGCTTTGAAAGTAGCAGTTCAAATACTTTACTTGAGAATACGCAAGCACCCGTACCCGCATAGCAGTAGCAGGGGGCAGAGAGAATCTCGTACTCTGCTTAGTTCAATTATCACAGAGAAGAAAGAGTTGTTCCCGTTGTTCCGCTCTGGTAGACAATGTGTGGCGTCACTCAACACACAATGCCTCTAAAATTGGGAATTGAGTAAGTAAGAAATGGAGTATGGTAAACGCTAGGTTCCCTCTGCTTACCCTTCTATATGCGGGATACAGCGTGAAGTTTTAAAAAAATATTCAAATATCTTTTACATAAAATAATATAGAGCCACCTTGAATCAATCGTGTGGAGACGCTACGTGACTTCACGTAACGTTGCGTAATATATATACGATGAACTTTTATTGCTAAACTTTGCAACTTAAACTTTACTGCCGTTGAAATTATAGCTTACAAGTTGAAGTTCTGTCGGTACGTGTGATGCAGGTAGAGTGAGGGCGCGTAGATGGAGCCTGTAATTTAAAAATATCTTTTTATTTACATTATTACGTCTGTTTTAGTGTAGGCACAAAGAACCTACAGTTAAGACACTCGGTTTTTCACTTGCTGACTGATCTTCGCGGTCGCCATACAAGTCATATAAATAATATTATTGAGGCATTCGTAGTCCAGAAGCACAAGCGCGGGACTGTAAACGCGATGGTTGTGGGTTCGACTCCCACTGTGGATAAAATAAATCAAAAATGAAATCAGCTACACGCTGTATCCCGCATACAGCAGGGTAGGCACAGGGAACCTATTGTTAAGACACTCTATTCCCCACTTTCCGCCGTATATTTGGGGGTATTGAGTGTTAAGTGGCGGAACTCAACGCCACGCTTTGCCTCGTAATCAGAGCTTTGACTCGTAATCAGAGAGAAGAAATGGAAATATAAAGTTAAATAAATATTTCATTCCCTCGAGTAGGGAACGAGCCCACTACCGTCGCGTTTACAGTCACACGCTTGTGTCCCTGGACCACGACGGCCTCAACACTTACAATAATTTAAATGTAATCATCGTTGCATATAAGTATATGCAGTGAATATAATCCATTGTTGAATATAAGGACAGGAACAAGTAAGACAACGTGTATCTCTATACGCACTGAGTTGTTAACGAAACCCGCGTTGTGGGCGCAACCATTGTTTAATTATGGATGTAGCCTCAATATGCAACAGGAATCAAACCCATAACCACCGCAGTCATTCACTGCGCCAAAACCACGTCTAATAAATTATAACTAAATAAGTCAACTACTTTTAGTCGTTGCCACTGATTTATGCTGACCCCCATATATCGAATGAGTTATGATCTGCTTTATAAAGCCTTTATATTGGCTGAATTTGGACCAAATTTGACTGTAATGTGTGAATTATGCAAAATGCTTACAAATGATGTGAAATACCCGCTGTTGGTTTAGGAAAATGTTGGTTAATGTCCAATACGCTTTTGATAATGTATGATAAGTGTAATTACTGTTTTAAAATCTGGCTGTTGCTGTATTTGAACCTGCACCTCCTATTTACTAACATGTTGAAAACTGCGCATAGTGTGCTAAGTTAGTAAATTAATTTATTGTAATTTTTATAGTCTTTCTTCTTTATATAATATTTTTATACTTTAATTATCGTGCCTTTTGTTACGCATTCTTATACATAGGGCAGTGTAGACAAAGGAAACGATGAGTTAAGTCACTCCGTTTCTCGCCTAGTCCCGAGAAATCACGGATAGTTTTGAAAACTTAATGGTGCTCTTTGTCTTATTACCAGAGCTTCCAATATTTTATCATTCCCTCAATTCCCTCAAGTGGAAGTCGAATTCACAATCGTGGCATTTACAATGCTGTGCCGCTGCGATTCCGCCACGACGCCCGCGTTTGCTTACATACATTTTCTTTATAAAAAAATACATTTTATACAGATTAAAACGTGATAAGCATCCACTCTCGTTAAATATTCTTAGCAACGATATTTAAGTAGTGAAGCTTTTAAAAGTCTCAAAAGGGTTCTTTTAAGAGTAAAAAATGTTAATTTATCTTATGATTTTAAGCTTAAGAGCCGCTATTGTAGTAGTAGAAGTATCTGATAGTGTATGCAGTGGTCTGGAGTTCATTTGCCTTAAGCATCGAGGCCGTCGTGGCGCAGTGGGGCAGCATTTGGTATAACAGCGACGGTTATGGCTCAAGAAATTGATTATATTTAAATTATTAATATCTATCTGCTTTGGAAAACAAAATCGGACTAGGTGAGATCCATCTCCATCTTAGCATTAAGTTCCCTCGGCCTCAGTCCAGAAAATTGAAATTGAATTTGATTAATTTAAGTGCAGCATTACTGTATTTAAAAGCAATTAATTACTATTTTATGAAATTGCCTTGAGTAAGAATCAAACCCACAACCACCGCGGTTATGTTATGTTTGAGCTTTTGGTATTATAAAGGTGCAGCTCGTAAATTTCTTTCTTCTTCCGATTCTCCCGATACTCTGGCGCTCTGGTAGCGAGACAAAGCACGACGCTGAGTTTCGCCAGACGTGGGTTCGATTCTCACTCGAGGAAAAGAAATATATAAAATTTATTTTTTTGAGTTGAATTCCGCCACTCAACACGCAATTCTTCCAGAATTTAGCGAAAATTTTAGAACGGAGTGTCTTAACTAACTCACTACACGCGGGATACAGCGTGAAGCTGAAAAACATTCAAACAATTTGGAAATCGTAGCAAAATACAAAGCAATAATTTACAAAAATCTATATTATTTCTAAATCCACTACGAAATGCTGCATTTCAACAACCACATAACTTTATCAAACTTATCACTAAATCAGATCACAATGAGATATAGCTCGCAGAGTGCCCAAAATGGTAACAACTTTATGTAAATTCAGTCGAGCCGGGACTCGAACCCACAACCGCAATGTAACTTCGCGCTAAATGATTGCTCTCATACATGATGTAATTTATGTTCAATTTGGACATTTACTCCGCTATAGTTTTCCTAGTTTTGGAGGCGGATTTGAATTTTGTTTGAAGCGTATTTTGATTTATATGTTTTGAGTAGATTTTGTACTGAGTTTAAATGCTTCTAATAGAGATCCGTCTGATTGTAAGCGTGACGTTTGTGGGTCCCATTTCTACTAGGAGGAAGGACTGATTTTCACTTCTTAAGAGTAGGTAAAGGGAGCCTAGTCATAAGGAATTCCGCTCCCCGCTTTTCAATGAATTCTGGAGACATTACGTGTTGAGTAGCTCAACGCCGCACTTTTGCCGCGAACTGAAAATATAAATAAAATATTATATATATATATATATATATATATATATATATATATATATATATATATATATATATATATATATATATATATATATATATATATATATATATATATATATATATATATATATATATATATATATATAAATTAACTAAAATTATAAATTAACTGAGTTTCTCGAGTTTCTCTCTATAATTAAACAATATAATTAGACAAGGAACAGTGTCAAATTCTGTCGCTCTATGAATGTTATTTCTGTTTTACTAATATTTTAAGAATAGAGAAAAACTTGGCTAGGTTCACGTTTCAATTTTATGTTTTGTCCCGGATACAGAAAAGCAGGTAGAGCATGGTCATATGACACTCCGTTCTTTCCTTATATCCCAATTTTCGAGAAAACGTGTTTTTTCGTATTGTGGGTACAGAGGGTACTTACGATTGAGATTATTTTTAAGTTTCACACATCCACTTCATACAAAAGGCAAGGATAATTGGGCACTCTATTTTACACTATTCCAATTTCGAGACATTGCGTATTTAGTGGCGGAATCCAAAATGGTGTTGTGTGAAGATTCTTGTATCTTATAGTCTTGTATCTTTCACACTTCTCATGTGATGCCAGAGCATATCGGTTATTCTAATTAAGAGAATGCCATATTTTTTTAGGCAGTCTCGAAAAGATGCAATTTAATTATACATTTTCTGAAAAAAGAAAATTTAAATAGAGAGAGAAAATCTAAATAGAATCACATTTTGAAATAACAAAAACAAAATTCTCAAATCCCATTTAGTACTGAATTGACAAAATCGCAGCAGCAATATAAGTAACACAGGGGACAGGCCGGCAGCCGGCAAGGTGTAGTACAATAGTCGACATTAGTGGTCTAAGTGTCACCAGCAGTTACTTCTCGTTCCTAACGTCACAGCGTTCGTTGCAATTCGTTTAAAATTTCAACATTTTTCCTTCCAACTGTTAAAACTTCTTCGTTTTCGTAGAAATTGGAGAAAAATTTTACCAAAACTATAGTTGTCCATTGTATAGATATAACAATATGAGTTTTCTGATCTCCTTATTTTTGTGTTCATACGTCACCTTCTCACAAAAAAGGAACAAATTTGGACTTATTGTACCTGTATTAACTCTAAATACATACAGTGCCTACGAGTACCTTCAGTGGATACTTTAAACTCATGTATATCATGTTGCAATATTATCAAATTCATTAATTAATATTATTCACCTTTCAAATATCATCTACCAAATATACTTCTAGAATAAGGGAAATATTTTTTTAATTTGAATATTCAATAATGCTGTATCTTAAAATTGGACAAATATTTTACTATTCTTATAATATTTAATCTTTCTAAAATTCCTGAATACTTCAGAATAGGTTAAAGAAACCTAGTGATGTATCACTGTAGTATGTAGAGTTGCGAGCTGCAACCTCCTATAATCTCCTTTTTCTATTTATAATATAGTAGAACTACTCGTAGTAACTTTACGTTCAGTCGAGGGATTTGAAAGTCGTTGTGAAAGTATATTTGAAAAAAGAATATTTTGAATTTGAATTTAAGGCCGTCATGGGGTAGTGGCACTGCATTTGACTGTAAACGCGACGACAGTGAACTCGATTTCGAGGGAGTGAATTATTACAAAGTGTCTAAACACTATGTCTCCTTTGTCTATCCTGCTAATAAAATAATAATCCAGAAAGTATTATAATTGAACACTGGAGAAAAATGGAGAAATCAAAATTGTAGCTGTTGATTTTCTCTGTTTAACCCACATGGCACAATATCTTCGATAAAATAAAAACAAATACCGAAATGTGGATACCGTGTGGATACCGAAAAACCAAACCAATCTTGTATGTCCATAAATTCGGAAAAATCTCACACCAAATATACCGAATGTACCTGTCGTCGCGCGAGCGCCGACGCGACGCCGCGCCCGCTCCCACTGAAAAATGCACGTTCCATATACGTCCGTGAATAGAAATCGAAAGGTGTTCGAGTTTATTTAAAACAAATTTGGTAGCTTGGCGCGAACCGAAAAATACTTGGCCGGCTAAAGCTTTTGAATAATAATTTATAGTTGGAAACTTCGCTCGGTTTAAAAATGTATTGGTTTTAAAGTCGTTCAATGGTTCGGGGAACGCGGATGTGGCTCGGCTTGGAAACTTATTATAATAATATGTATTTCCTGTTTTCTACTTCGGGTTAACGACTCGGAGTTTTGCCCAACACGCTTTATTTATAGCTGAGTTATGCAAAAAGATTCGACGAAGTCTTGAGCCCAGTCGTGGCCAAGGGCGCAAAGTGTGACTATAAAACCGACCAACTGTGACCTGGCTGTGGGTTCGATCCCCATTTGAACAGATGAAATATTTACTTAAATTTATATTTCCATTTCTTCGCTCTGGTGTGAAGGCAAAGAGCGGCGTTAAGTTCTGCTACTGAATACGCAATACCTCCATAATTCGGCAGAAAGTGGGGAACGTAGTCTCCCAACACTAGGTAACTACCCTGCCTACCCTGCTGTGTGCGAAATACAGTGTAAAGCTGATTTATTTATTTTTTATTCATACCATCGTATCACAGTGAGGCAACGTTTGGCTGTTAACATGGTGGTTGTGGGCTCGATCCCTAATCGAAGAAATTGATTGATTTAATTTACTCGCTCCGTTAGAATCCACTGCTGATCGAAGTGCAACATCTTGAAAATTAAAATTATACTCGTAAAGTGGGAACTGTAAACGCTAAACGCTAAATTGTTTTTGCCTATCATATTAAATATTTAATTTCCTCCAGTGGGAGTCCAACCCGCAAATGTCAAAATGTTTACAGTCTCATGCCTGTGCCTCTGCGCCACGGCTGGATTGGACGAATGGATAAAAAATATTACTATCGATATATAAACTAGCACTCTAATATTCAACAAAATAGTTAAACTATTTTGCATACGATTGAGTTCCGTCATGAAATTTCTAGTAAAATTTACATGTCACGACCAACTTTTAACTGCATTTGCGGCCTACGAGCGCACCGCGCACGCAGTACAGCGCACAGTTAGCGTCGAACGATTAAAAATACCACAAATTTCTATTTACAAACTTTTGTGACGCTTTGGACTGAAATGTCTTGTTGGATTTGTTTTTTTTAGCTTCACACATTATCCCGCATATAGTGGGGTAGGCGGATAGAACCTGGTGTAAAGACACTCTGTTCCCGCTCAGTTTTCGAGATATTGTGTACGGCGGATCCACGATAGTGCTTGGTTTATACCAGAGCTAGGAAATAAATATATATCTCTCTCAAGTGCGCGACGCTGCTTATTTTATACATAAAACATATATTATTATATTTTCATTGTATATATTTTCAAAATCTCTTTCAAAACTAAAGTTTTCATCGTAGATCCCAAACTTATTTGAAAACAAACCAAGCCAAGGGGTCACAAGTTACAATCAATTAAACGTATATTTAGCCCGAGCCAAGTAGAGTTCGCAAGTGTCGCGAAGTACTCGCAACTTGTAACAACCTCCCAATTGAATGCAAGCGACAAACTACCGCGACCACTTCCAACTGGGCTTAGCGCGAGTGCCGTAACTTCGGAATATTTAACTTTTTACATAAATATTCAGATAGATATACTCGAATGTTTTATTTTTGGAAAAATGTGTTTATTTTCTGATCTTTGATGGTGTTTTCTTTATTTATGGTGTTCCGAACGTGCCAGTTGAACACTAATCACTTTGCCAATGTTGCTTGCATGGAGAACACACGAACATCATTGTACGGTATTAAGGAGATAATATCACAGTTAAAATAGTTTTTTACAACAATGAAACACACCGCGATTTTAATTCTAAAGTTTACGAAAGAACAATACCTCTATCGATTATGGAAATGTATGTAATACTATCTGTCTCTTTATTTTCCTTTACATCCTCACGGTACTCAGCATTTCTCCGAAACAACCAAAATTTCGCTCACAAATTGTATTAAATTGACATTTACGAACTATTCAAAACAAAATTTGCCTTTCAAATGATATAATTCGACTGGAACTATGAAAAGGCCATCGTAAAACAACAATCGGGCCGACTGCCGAAATGTTTACATCAAAAATGAGCGAACAGCAAACAACCCTCGAGTCTATTAACTGTCCTGTTGATGGCTGCGGGACTCATTACAATTGAAACTCCCGGTTAATGCGACAAGGTTGTTTCATAAAAGCGGGGATGGTAAGTTGGGACTATGTGAAAATTAGGATATTATAAAAGGTCCGGTCTAATTGCTGGTGATTCCAGAGTCCGGAGAGGGTCGAGACGTGAAACCAATAGAGAGGGTGTTAGCGAAGTAATTGGGTGTTAAAGAAACCTGTTTCATATATCGACTTATGTCATTTGGACTACTTAGTCCAGCTATTAGAGTTAATGGAAAATTATTTATTGTGGAATCTAGCAATTAAAAAAATTAACGTTATCATACTTAGGAAAAAAAAATATTTATTATTAAAAATCCAGATATCAAATCAGCGCGGGTTCAAAACTTCCTAGGAATTCAAAATTTTTATAAGTACTCTAATTAAATAATAATATTAAAAAAAACATAATAATTTAAAAATATTATTGCTGCAAAATATTTAATATTAAATTAATCACAAAACAACAACCATTTAAGTGTGAAACATTGATTAAAGAGGACCGTACCGGTCCTTATTATTGGTGTTAAAATTTTGATTTAGATTCCTAGTTATTTTCGATAAACTTGCGTAGACTTTTTTCCATCCAGATCCATTAATATTACAATTCCAGGCACAAAGGTGTGAAATTTTATAAAAGTAAATGTAAAGACCGCGACGGTAAATATCCGTACATAAAACACAAGGCCGCTGTGGCGTAGCAGTACGCTGTATAGGCGACGGTTGTGAATTCAACTCCCACTCGGACTAATAATTATTTTCGTTTTCTTGCATTGGTAACAAGACAAAAGCGAACAACAAAATAAAATATATTTAAAAAAAATACGTTTATATATATTCTGCGCCGAGTTCTATCGTAATAATAATCTTTATGTTAGTGTTTAGAGGTCATCATGGCGCAGTGGAACAGCGCAGCGTCACATTGTAGGCGCGATAGTCGTGTTCAAACTCGAGGTAGTGATTATATGTATTTGTTTTCATTTTCTTGCTCTATTGGTTCATGTGTCGGGCGTTGAATTCCGCCATTAAACTAACAATGTCTCGAAAATTAGCGTAAGCGATGGAGAGAGTTGAAGTGGAGAGGTTCCCTTTGTTTACCCTGTTCTGCAGGAAAAAGTGTGAAGGTAAAGAAAGAATTAGTTAATTTGTTATTCTCTTCCACATTTGTTCAGTATAAAAGGGGATATTTTCATTTCACTGGAAAAACAATCGATATGTTTCCCTTTCATCATCATTGGTTTCAATCCGCGTCGACACTTTGAAGCGGAGACGTTATCGTTCGTTAGTAACGCTCATTTTGTATCTTGTTGTTTGGCCCAAGCGAAGTATATATGAGAAAATAAAATAATAATAAGGTATCATTTATCATGGCTAATTAATCATTGACCGGATTTTTCAGACATGATTTCGACTCATTTAGGTATTACATAGTTATGTTCCCGTAAGTGTATTTTAAGCTCGTATGTAACAAATTACTATAAGAAAAAGAAAATTAAGAAGCATATATGTGTATACGAGATTAGATTGCATCTTTTATATTAGATAATAAAGCGGAAGGGTTTGTTTGTTTGTTTAAACGTTAACTTTTTTCTTATTAATAACTTTGGACGTATACTTATTGAAAAAATGTAAAATTAAAATAATAACACGTTTACAGCCGCAAGGCTAGGCTCGAGTACCGCGGGGGGCGCCCTTGCCGCCGATGATGTCCTATCACAGAGTCACGTGGTGTTCATGATCGAATGTATCAATCTGTTTTCAAATGCAGCATATTTAAAGAATTTTAGTTGGTATGGGTGAAGCCGCGAGTCGGCCGCTAGTTATTAGTATAATTAATTCTAAAAAAAATGAACTATCTTACAATTTTTTTTTAAATTAAACTATTTTAACCGGATTAATCGCGTATTTTTAGTATTTTTATACATTTTGGGAAACCCGACGTTTCGAACACTTTACAGTAGTCCGTGGTCACGGGTACACAATTTTATATTCGTAATTATATACAAAACCGCGTCATCTCATAGCTCGCATTGGGGACACTGCTACTGTAATTCAGAAAAGCTCTCAAACTTCCACTCAAACAATGGGTGCGTGACCGAAGCTTCATCAAAAATATCAATAAAGACGGAACATCCTTATTCTACAAACGAGATTCTGTTACTTCAAAATTCAATATTAACTTTTCTTGGAGTTGAAACTTTGTTAAACTACTGTTTTATCTGTTTTTTTATCTTCACTCTGTATCCATAAGGGAACTTAGTGTTAAGACACTCCGTTCACCATATATGTGGCAGAACCACCAATTTATTACCACGTATTTTGTCTTATTACTAGAGCGATTGAGTGAATCTTTCGTTCTGAGTGGGACTCAAACCGACAGCTATCACGATTACAGTCACACGCATGAGCCAAGACGGCTTCGTATTTTACATGATTTATTTACAAGGTAACTGTTAAAGCTCTTTTAAAATAATAACATATTATATACATGGTTCTAAACATAAAAGTCTAATTTAAGAAAATTTTATATAAATATCTTAGACATTTTCAAAGCAATCATTCAAATTTGAATTCCACCACTTGACACGAAATGTCTCGAAATTTAAGCAGAACACTTTCTGGCAGCGGAGTGAATTGTGTTAACAGTTGGTTCCCTGAACCTACTCCTCCAGTATATATGTAAATAGGGGATACAAAGACTATGCGTTAAAAAAATCTTGACCGTCACCAATTCCAGCTTCCATGAATCCTAAAACCTAAACTTACAAACTACAATCTTGGCTCACATTTTCATCCTAATCCCTGAACTTGGACAATTATCGTGAATCTCAGGTATAGATTCAATATAACGCACAGCTTTTCCAAGCCCCAGTCACGCCACTGCTAATAACATCCCATAAAACAATTTATATAATAAACAACCGAAATTCCACAGCAAACAGCATTTACTCGCCGCGAACTTAGACGACCCTTTAATTAAAGTAAACGGAGGAAAATATACGGCGGTTAGTTCGCGACTTGCTCACTTTCTAATATAATTAACATCATCCCCGTCCCCCTTCCGTTCAAACTATCCGTAAACTTCTCGAACAAACACTACTGAACGTGTAAAAATATTTGGACTATAATTTGGTTGTGTATTGCAACTTGATACTTAAACATTGATTTTCCGATTAACTTTCAATCTTTGAGACAGACAACTATTATCCGTTATGTGGAGAACTGAGTGGTGTATCACTGGAACTATCCAGTGATACACCACTCAGTTCTCCACATTTCTCTTATTAAAACGTAGTGTAGAATATTTGAGAACAAATTTCAATTCTGAAAGTTGTTACATCTATAATACACTCGTATATCTCCAATTCGTTATTAAATACAAGTTGTAGTCTGAAGCTTTATTTGCGTGGACAGTAACGGTAAGAGAACGGAATCAAATTAGATTCATATTCTAGTACATTTTCATATCGTTGTAAAATAAATTTTTGTAAAAATGTAAAAGCCATTGTGGCACACAATTTTCTTTCACTGAGTCGTCTTCAAATGAAAGAAAGTACCAAACATGCATCAGCTTGCCCGTGCACTAAAAGTGATGAAAGCTTTCAATATCCAGTTCTCTCACCGCGGAACAAATACAATACTAAAGATAGATTTACATGCAGATAGTAGCTCAGAGACGATGTGTGATGTGATTTCCCTCGTAACGCACACCTGCTCTCTTGCTTGATGTCTCCCGCAATATCATATCATAAATAACCACAAACAAATGTATACAAAAATATGCAACTATGATTTATAAGTATGTATAATTATGGTTATTTGTATTCTACTACTAGCTTGTTTGTCATATTAGTTCCTTATAGCTTAGACACAATTTCTTTCTATTTTAATTTTCAGGTTAAATTTTAAGATGTCGATTGAGGCTTTTCGTTGTGTAACCGTTAACTGGAACCAATATCGATACAATGATAATCTGATCTGATCTGATCTGATGATCTCTTGGGCTCAGTATAAAAACTTAGATAATTCTTCTTTTTCGGCCTAGAGACTAAAAGTACAAAAAAATCAAGTGTTTGTGCTGATTTCGATTATTTACTTCTGATCGGCTCTAAAGTAACTTGTACATAATTCTAGCGTTAACGTGCTTATTACATCTGAAGAAAAAATAAATCAGTACAATTATCTCATGTTTGTACACTTAATATTTATTTTATTACAATAATAAAAAAAATAAAAGTTAGGAACATATGTAGATCCTAATATTCATTTTATAGCTTCATGTTGTAACCTTCATACAGATAGTTAGACAAGGAAAACGTGTGAACCTAGTATTAAGATAATCCGTTACCATTAAGACACCCGTTTCTGCGTGACCGTCGCATTCTCGAAATATTAAATGTCGAATGGTGCAGCTCAATGTTGTACTTTGTCTCGTTATCTGTGCGTGCAAATTACAATATTAAAATATTACCCATAATGGGAATCGAACCCATAACCGTCACATTTACACTTGTGCCCCTGCGCCACAATGGCCTCTTTTTCTATGCCTTATTAAAAAAATGGTTTTTCACTGTATACAGTTTGAATATGGGAGAACTGAGTGTCAGGACAGGAACTCGTATTTATACTTTCTGCCTGTATCCGTGACCTGTAGTGCTGATGGGTTAAACTCAACATTGTGCTTATCTTTGGCCAGTGAGTGAGTATCGAACCCACAGCCATCGTGTTTACTAATATAATATAATATAACACTTTATCAGTAAACAAGTACTAATTACGAAAATATAAAATCTCATTAAATATAACGTACAGCGATCCCGCAGTGGAGATTTACTGATGATTTTTCCCGTAACTCGCACCTGCGCCGTACCTTTGCCGGTATATCGTACAATTGTGCCCTTGTTAGACCCAACTTCACATATTATGCTAAAATTATTACACTTTTTTTTCTCCTTATAATAGTGTTTTTCTTGTTAGATATTTTGGCTTCGTTTGCTTATATTGGTAGAAATTTGTAAAATATATCTATGACCTATAGGTATGACTAGTCAAGACCGTCGTGGCGCAACGTGAAAACGACTTAAAGATTATATTTAGTAAAAGATGAAAACGTAAAGATAAAAAAAATATGAGCTAAAATGAATTGTTATTTGTGTATAAAAATACTTTTTTTGAAGGAAATTATATGATATTTGCTGATTGAGTGTTTCTGCTCATTGCCTATTGAGTGGCAGAAATCAGCGCCTCGATTTGTCTTGTTATCAGAGCAGAAAAATTATTAATTCATTACCCAGACTGGGAAATGAACCCATAACCGTTGCGTTTATAATCAGAATTATAATCTATGCTGCTACGCCAAGACGATCGAGGAATCTTTTACACATAATAATCCTAAATAACAAATAATTTCACCAACATTTCCCCCTAATATCCCATTTCTCCATGGATGTACAAATCCCGAATCTCTAAACACGCCATTAACTCGAAACTACCGGCGGTATCCAGTTGGAACCGGTTGGAGGCGGTTCAAGCCGACTCGATCCGGAAAAAATTGCACGTCCGCTCCACTGAGACGCGAGACGTATTGAAGTGGACTCACTTATACGAGATATGTACAGAATTGCAATTTCTATGCTCTAGAATAAAAGTGGACATTTGAAAGAAGTTTGAAATGAAACAATGAAACAATGTGACCCTAACTTCAAGTATTGTTCAAAGAACGTGTTGGTGCGCGTAAAAATATTAATGTTTGTGCCTTTTCTTTACATTGATACATATATAACTGGTTATTAACATTAAATTACTATCAAACAGAAGACCTCTTAGCTACCTAAATGAAGTTATGTGTATATATCCTCAAGCACACTTAAGAAGGCACATACGTACATACACACACATATTCATATCATATACATATCACACACACAAAATGTAACATTATTTTATCTAAATTTTAAATTCTTTATTATTATTTTTAACTATTACCTTTATTATTATCTTTTATTATTATTATTACTATTATTTTTTATTATTAATATAATTTGTCATGGTTTTGTAATATTTTCTCAATTTTTTTTATATGTATAATAATTTGCTTTGTATTATGCAATTAAGTTTAATTTTTAATTAATTTATTTTTTTGATTAATTTGATGTAACTCTTGAAACGGCGCTTGTGAGGCGGGCGTTGATAGCTGCGTCACAGTTTCATACTACTGTAGTTATTATCGTCTTAAACTGTTTTTATTATGCACGAGTTTTTTGAAATAAATAAATATATTTGTGGCAACGTACAGCATTAGAGGGAGTTGGAATAGGATAAAACGTAAACCTAAAAATATAATATAACCAATATCAAACTTAATTACTAGAACAAGAGCCAATAAAGAAGAACTTTTTTATGTTGATAAATAAAAACAGAAAACGTATAACATGATAATAATAACACTTTATTGCACATAAAACCATACAAGTTGTCATTTTAGTTAGGTTATATAATATTAATATTAAAAATAAATAAAATTAACATACATATATATACATATACTTAAACATATCAATATGTGTTTTAAACTTTATAACATTTTAACGGTGAAAGAGTCTTCATATCGTGCGGAATAAAGGAATTTCAAGTAATGGGATATTGTTGTTACGGGAACGGAACTCCTTTGAGTGACTCCTCCTCCTCTTCCTATCGCATAAAAACAAAAAAATATATGATATTATTATAGATAACAATCCAATCTGAACTTAAATTATAAATGTCTTGGCTCAATTACTTGTCGTTTTCTTTTGAAAGCAACAACCGGATGAATGTTCCACTTGAGGTGCAGACATGTAGGTTTCACCTACCGTGCACTACTCTTGCAGCAAATATTGCGAATTTCAGTCACAATATATAAGATTGTTCAGTGGGTACTATGAAAATAGGCACTACTATATTTGATTTATTATTTAGGCATGTTTAATTCTGCCATTCTATATGCAGTGTCTCGAAATCGGATGTAAAGTGTAGGGCGGAGTGTTTTAACTCTAAGTTCCAAGGATGGATATAAAGTACAAAACCGGAGGGCAAGTATGCACAGAGTGATGAGAGTAGACGAGGCAAAAGAGGTAGTAATCGTAGCGTTTGGCGTTCCGTTCTTACTGGCTATCCCGCTAGGTACACAGCGTGGAGCTAAGTTAACTAATGACGCATTTCACTACCTTTGTACCCTGTCTACCAGATGGGGAAATATAAATAATTTCAATATAACCACCATTTCTTTGAGGGAGAGCCACACCCACAATATCGAAGCTCTAAAATAAATGTTATGTACAGAATTAGAACACCAATAAATGTTAAATTTAAAAATGAACACACAAATTATCAATATTAATTACACAGTACTAACGTACAAATCAGCTCATGACGCTTGAAATGGGAAATGGCCACTTGCTGTAAAATTTCAATAAATACATTGTAATTATAATAACATAACCACGTCACGACAGGGGACTTTGTTTCCCGAGTACATTTTTTTTTTGAAGGGAGTGTCTTAATTGGATTGGCATTGGATTATCTTCGACTTCCTAGACCATTAGTGTCTTTAAAATAAACAGAAAATTGAAAATAATATTTGTCTTTAGAATTTATTTTTCATCTTCACGTTTTTCTCTCATAGTAGAGCAAGCATAGAAAATGTAGTGTTAAAACACGCCGTACTTCATTTTTCACATAAATTCAGACAACGTGTACTGATTGGTAGAGCTCAACTCCGCGCTTTATAAACCACTGCGCCACGATAGATTTTCTTTTGAATTTTGTATATTTTCATACATAATATATTTATACATATAACAAAAGTTTGAATACAAATTAATTTGTTACCGCCACTCCTTGCTACCATTCCGACATGATGATACCGCGAACGTTAGTTTGTTTTACACGCTTTGATCATTCCCTTTCAAGTTGGTTTTAATGGGACTCGTCATAAACTAGATCTCAAATAGAATTTACAAATTACTAAATATTTCATATAAATGCTTATTATTGTTTGTGGCTGTAGTATATTAGTTACAGGAGTTAAATACAAGTAAGCAAGGATTAATTATGAAATTTGTATGTATAATGAATGTATATTGTATTTGTTTGTTTCGCTACGTGAAGATGAACACACTCATAAAATAAAGCAGTTTCACTACATGGAAAGCAAAAGAGACCTAGTTATGGGACATTGTCGAGATTCCCGTGGAGCAGCGGCGCAAAGTCTGAATTTGATCACGATGTTTGTGGGTTCAATTCCCACTCGATTGTTGAGTTATTCTTATTTCTTCACTTTGGTACCAAGACGCAATATATAATAAAAATTGCGCGATGCGGGAGGAACAAAGTGTCTACACACTAGTTTCTTTGCCCACTTTGCTATATGCGGGATACAGCGTGAAGCAAAAAAACAAAGTTTCATTATATTCATATAATCCAAAAAACAACAATTATATTCCATAATACACATAAATAAAGCTGAAACAATTCGAACACACACAAATATAAACATAAGTTACGTTTATATTTCTCCACTTGGCCGTATAGAGTAGCAAAAATTGTTATTTCGTACAAAAATGTTGGTTGGAGACAGGCCAATTTATTTTGTAACGAAGTGGGGCTTACTGGACTCTGGTGCTGCGCGAGGAGTTGATGTCGTATTATCGTCATACGCTGCTAATATAAATCTGGATTATGTTTCCTGGAATCAGAAGAATTATTTTAAGATATTTAGGTGAAAAGAATTAAAGAAGTAACAAATTTTTATAAGATTATGATTTTTTGGATATGAATTGGACAAATTAGAAATGAATATATTTTAAGTTTCAAAAGCATTTTTGTGCTAAATATCATCCAACTAAATTTATTCTCATTTAAGACATCAACATCAATAATATTCTTGTAGATAGTCTATTTATCATCTGTGGGTTCGCTCTTTAAACAAGACAAATTCGTCGAGTTTCATCACTCAGCGTGCAACGCAGAATGCTTAGCACTAGGTTCCCTTGGTTCTCTCTGCCTATCCTGTAATATGCGGGATACAGCGTGAAATTAGTTTTTAGTTTGAACTTGTATATCTCAGACTGCAAATAGTGACATTTCTAGTCAAAAGTGATTAATTAAATACAACATATTTAAATTTGTGATAGCTCATCCCACAATACGACCGCAGCTCGTCTCATAAATATACATGCTCGTACAAGAACGAGGCACTGTTGCGGACATCAAATTTTATATAGCTTTATTATTACAAAAATAGTCTCTATTGTAATATTATTTGTATAATAAATAGGAAGCGTATTTTGACAGACTGTAGACGAGACGCTTGTGAGGTCGATTCCCATTTGGGGCAGGGAAGAAATTATTTTCATTACCTCGGTCTCGAAAGAAAACAAATGCGCATTGTCTCGAAAAAGGGTCGAAAATGGAAGAGAATCTCTTTGTATCATGTTGTGCGAGAAAAAGTGCTGAAGCTACTTGTTTTCCTATTACCGAATACCTTTTTAAGTCGATACAAAAAAGTAAAGTAGCTAAAAGTAATATAAACCGATTTAAAAGTCTTAAATAGATCACCAGTTCGACAGATATCTAAGTGGTAATCGAGCTCACAACAGGCTGTCGTTTGAACCACGACGGCCTTTTAATTACATTTTTTAGCCTCATAACACTTATAAAGCCATGTTCTCTTTGAGACATTCTTTCCTCATTGTCCGCCGAATTCTGGAGGCATTATGTTGAGCGCCGGAACTCAACGTCACGCTTTATCCCGCTATCAGGGCAAAGACATGAAAATATTAAATATTTCATTTCCTTGAATAGGCA
Source organism: Heliconius sara (assembly GCA_917862395.2). Lineage (NCBI taxonomy): Eukaryota > Metazoa > Arthropoda > Insecta > Lepidoptera > Nymphalidae > Heliconius > Heliconius sara. The sequence continues at coordinate 20,338,699 of OU860797.2, read as the reverse complement.
TCGAACCCACAACCGGTCGCGTTTACAGTTGCACGCTTACCCCTGCGCCAAGACTGTCCTCAAAGTCAGTATATATAAGTTATAATATACCTATTAAGTTAATTAATCAATGATAATTTGTATCTTAAACATAAAAACAGAGGAACCTTTCAATTTACCAATTTATGTGAATAAATATTGTTCTGCAAACCGGACTATTGTCGAATTCATTATTATAAATTACAATTGAGTTTTCTCTCAATAAATGTTGTTCGTTACTTAATTAATGCCATCGGTTTAAAAATTGTATACTCGTATAATTGTACTGTCTTTTAAATGATTGTGGGTTCAAATCGAGTTAAGCATTTTCTTGAATATATTTATAAAAATTGGAAATAAAAGATAAAAAAACTATAAAGCATTCCATTGATTTGCTCGTGTGAGGGGCATATACGATCCAAGTGAAAATTAAGAGGACACTTTTGTAACGTGAGGTAATGTCTGCCTCCCTGTCACTTTCTGAGCTCCTCTGAACTACCACTTACAAAACTAAATTAGATTTTTTTATTGTACGTAAAGTATACAAATGCATAAAGAGGTCTAATATAATTTTTATAAATTATAATCTGATGTGATGTATAAAAAATAACTGTGACACATTTACAATATATATTCTACGGATAATTAAAAGTAATAATACATCATAATATTGGTTATAAGTTAAAAATTAATAGGTATATAGGTAAATTAGGAAGTAAAGGAAAATCACTTACAAAAGATTTCTGGATATTGCTTTAGAAACTGCATAGAACGACATATTTCGTTTTACATGTACGTGTACAAAATTGCCGATAACAAATAAAATTATAAAGAGCAAAAATCATACTGTTACATGGTTATCATACAAATTAATAATATACAACAAAGTAACGCGATCAATAGCTGAAATTTCGTACATTTGTCGAGTTTTATTAAAAAACTCGAAACGCCCATAAATTTTGGAGCCGTTGCTGCGGAGTGCTGCGACTCGCTGTTTACATTAGTTTAAAGCGTTCCTTATTAGCTCGCTAACTTGAGCTTTGCAAGGGTAGAGCTTTTTGTAAATGAATTGCTACAGTACTGAAGTAGAGCGCAGGGAGTTGTACGTGAGATGTTTTGGGTTCGATGATGGCTGGTGGACTAATTTATTCAATTGCTTTAATTGCTGCGATATGGTAAAACAAAATATTATTTTATGTGTGTAATTAGGATAACGGGGCTTCTTAACACTACTTATGTCCACCACACAGCATGCCACCCAGGCCAGAATAAAGAAAAACAAAAGAAAAATAAGGATTATTGTCGAAGCCTAAAAAAGAAGTTAATTAAAACTGAAATTTAATTATATGAATACTACAGATTGTGAAAAAATCGTGTGAAAAATGTGTGTTGTACGGTCATATGTTATTAAAAATTTAAGATATTAAATTAAAATGTAACGCTCTAAATGTAGTAATTCACCACTATTAGAAGGCAACCCGCTACTCTATCAATTAATCCCACCACTACGCAAGGGGGGCGTAATAGAAATAATTTCCCTCCGGTACAAAAAAGAAAACATCCCTAATCCGCCGCTGCACCAACCCGCGCGACGCGGAGGGTTGGCGGGGGGAGGGGAGGGGGGGAGGGAGTAGTGAGGGTACAAACAACACGCGCGATTTAACGTTTTAATTATTGCGGCAAATATACTCGGAACTGAGAGCTCACTCAAGCTCCCTTTTTGATTTTTGATTTTTCCTAACAAATCCTGAAATTGCATTGAAATTAAAAATATTTTTTGATATCAATTAAAGAAAAACATCGTCGTGATAGATAATTAGTAAATCCAAGTCTTGTTTTAAAAAACCTTAAATACATATAACGGTCGACTACTAAATGAATGTACTGCATTAAGTTCCGGTATGTAGTACGCAATATACATTTGGACTTTAAAAACGAATGAACGGCTAATCATTTGGTTTTCTATTGTAATCATAAAATACAATTATTAACAAAGACATTGTAAACTAAACGCCTCAAATAGGCATAAAAGTTACATTTTAGACTTTATAAATTATATATTAATTCAATACCAAAATGCTTTTAGCTATACAAATATTTCAATTCAGAATGAAAAAGTTATATTATTTTTTAGTGCTGTTTTTAGTTTTCCAAACAATTTCCTATTTTGAACACATAAAGTGGCCATTGTATGTGCTATCATTGGAACAATAGTTTGATGTATAATACAATTTTCCAATTCAATGTATCTGACATTAATTGCCAGGCAATATTTTGAAAGCTACGATTTATTCTGGGAAAAAAACAGAATGAAAAAATACTGAATTATCGCTTAGAAGTTTAAACTTTAGTCATTATTTTCAAAAATTACCGGTTGCTTACATTGTACGTTATTTTTATATATATTTTTAGAGTCTTTTACCTATCCAGTGTAGGGTCACTTTGTGTGTATAATATATGTCAATAATATACCTGTAACTGTATCAAGACAGCAATGGTTTATGCATAATAAAAGATTCAATAATATCAAGTTACAGGCAAAATATGAAAACAACCATTTGACTTAATTCCTGGTGTTCTAATTTCTAGAGTACTCGTTACTTTGAGAGGGAATGTAATGAGGAGAGCTGATACTACTCAGCAAATGTATATGAAGTATTCGTTTTAAATATTACTGTGAAATTACAAATCCGGCTCGAAGGACCAAATTCTGATGTTAATTATAGATTGAGAATTTTAAGATATTAATGGTAGAAACAGTTTGGCAGAAATGAAAATGTTTTTAGAGACATCAACATAAAATAAAAAAAATGAAAAAAAAACTTTTATTGTCTAGCAACATAGCACAGTAATGGAATGACTTAAGAGTAAGTTTCCTTTACCTACCCTGTTATATGTGGCTGTACCCCTTAACGTGAAGACAAATAAATATAACCACAAATGAAGTATGATCCCATAGTTGTTGTATGTTACCATTTAGTTTTATCGGAACGAAATCATCATGAGTTTAATAATTTAGAGTTTTTTTAAATAATTAAGAGTGTTTAAAATAAAAAAATGATTCCAATATTTTTTTAAATATAAAAGAAAAAAAATTATATTTTTTTTGTTCTTAACTTGATTGACATTAAAATTTGTTAATTGGATAGACTTATTTGAAACGACTCGTATGATTGTAGTAAGTTTTTAATATTGAGGCCGTTGTGGCGCAATGGGATACCGCCTGACTGAAAACGCAACGGCTGTGCATTCGATCCACACTTAAAGTATAGAAATAAAAAAATTAGAGGAATAGGTTTATATTTAATTCATTTTTATTTATCCGTTCTATAAGATGAGGCGTGGTGTTGAGTTCTACTACTCAATGCGCAATGTCTCAAAATTTAAGTGATACATACAGAACGGAGTGTCTTTACATTAGGATACCTCTCCTCACCCTGCTATATGCGAGGTACGGCGTAAAGCTAAAACAAAAAATGGGTTCGTATCCCTTATTATCCGTGCAATTGACGAAATAACGTATACTTAATTAAAACGAAATCTAAAATAAAATACATAGGTAGAAAAGAAACAATAACACCGGGAAAAAGCTTTCATTAATTTCCATGATATATTTACATAATACTACAGCCAGCGAGTTAAAGCAAAATTAGTAATAACATGAGGTTATTTGCATTTGCAGAGGAATTTGGCTCGCGCTTAGCGACGCTGTTGTTTGCTGAATCGCCTGAATTTCACTTTGAGAACATGTTCTGAAATAATGCTGGGATATTTTAAGTGTTTTTCTTCGTAATCGTGTGAAATTTTAACAATGTGTTTGTTCTAAATTAACTCTCTATCCGGCGCGGTACGATAGGAAAAAAAATGTGCTTAGACACTATTTTCTCGCCTTACCGCCCACATTTCGACGTTAGTTGCGTAACTCAATTTGTTTCACCAGAGCAGAGAAAAATATAATAATTTCCTTGAAAGGATATTCAACCAATAATCATCGTGTTTTCAGCCTGCTTCTTCATTACGGCCTTCAATTTGCTAACTTTTAACCATTTGATCTATATTTTTAGTTAAAGTGATTATGGAATCGAAGGTCGGACGTCGAACACCGTATATTCGATGCTACTATGACTCTAATAATTTTATAGAGTAACTTATCACAAAATTCTTTCAGTCATAAATAATGAGGAAGAAAAAAATCCTAGAAATATTTGAATATAAAAGAAAGCCTTCATCAAAGTTAATAATTTCTTTGTAGCATTATCATCTAATTTAACGACAAATTAAACGACTTCAAAGCAGCCATTAGCATTTCAACTAGAATTCTCACAACAGAGTGTTAGAGCTGTGCGCTGCGTTCTATAAATGTCGAGGAGAATTCTTTTGCTGTTGTAAATGACACTTCCGGCTTGAAATGGGAAAAGCTAGATCCTATAAAGTCTAGAGTTATTTTAAAAAATAAGTTAAATATGTTAATTTATATAACTATCCGTCATCTATCGATACCGCTGTTATGGCGCAGCGGCAAGCGTCTGACTGTAGATGTACGTATTTTAAGTTCGATTTTCAAATCGTGGGAACGAATTATTTCCTGATTTTGTTCACAAGGCAAAGTGTGGTAATAAGTTTGACTGAGCGACGCGTGGAAAACGAAGTGTCTTTAAATTAGAGGGCACCTCTCCGCTCACCTTATTGAGCGAGAAAAGCGTGAAGCTGTGTTTTATGCATGAATTGTGCTAACTAAAAACTATCGTTTAATACCGAGTCCTGTCTGCGTATCACAACTAAAGTCTAAACAACTTTTACAGAATGAATCATAACGTGAGAGGATCATTTGCATTTGAAAAGGAATGCTCTCTACGAGTTGGAAGCACCACGTTTATCTGAAACGCAAAATGTTGACTGAAAAAATTCTAATAGCAAACCTCTTTTGTAAAGTACTGCGGCAGCGTTAAGTTGCGCTATTCATATTATGTTTGTATAAACAATTGAAGCAATTGAAGGCGGAATTCTAGGTATCATCATGCTAGGTCATTTTTTAAACCACCGTTTGAAAAATATTAACACAATAAAATTTTAAACCGATACGAAAACAGTGTTCATTTCCTTGACGTCCTTAACTCCAAATACACAGTTTATAATAGGAATCTATTATATTGATAAATTTACTTAGGCTAGTTGTGGCGCAGGTCCACAAATGTGTGACTGTAAAAGCGACTGGTTGTGGGTTTGATACTCGAGGAAATAAAATATTTATTTATAATTTTTTTTTTAATTTCTTCGCCCTGGTATCGAGGCAATACGGAGTGTCTTAATACTAGGTTTTTTCTGTCTACCCTGCAGGGTGCGAAAAGCACAGCGTAAAGCTGATCAATCAATTAGTTGAGGCCAGTAGTGGCTGCACGAGCGCGATAGGTTTCCTTTGCATACCTTGCTATATGCAGGATACTGCGTGAAGCTAACAAATTGTTTTATATAACAAATAACATAATAATGAATGAGGCGTCTATAGAGACTACTCTGGGGATCGGGGTTGCACGGGGCCGTGGGCGGCGGTAATCACTTACCATCAGGTGACCCGCACGCTCGTTTGCCGTGTCTTTTCCATAAAAAAAAAAAAAAAGAGACTACTCTGAGGATCGAGTGTGACACGTGTGACTGCGTCTTATGTTCACACGACTACATTCTATTATTACTTAAAAAAAGTCTTTCTTTTAAATAAATGAAGAAAATCTTTTTTTTTAGAAAATCATGGGGACCACAGATTTGAGTAAGTATATGTTTTGACTTTCACCTCGACATTCCAAGCGTTGCTGAGATACGGGCTAGTCAGACAGTCAGACGGTCAATAAAGAGATCTTATAACGATTCCTTTCTTCCTTAAACGTACAAAAAATCTATAATGAGTAGATACAATATTTCAAATAAATTTCTATTATAACATTCAAATATTATTCAATTAAACAATATCACATACATACATGTCAAACTAATTCCTCTCTTTCATTGAAGTCCGTTAAAAAATTAAGTTATATATAGTAGTAGTAAGCGTAGTTACAAAAATAATAATAAAATGAACTTCACAAAATTCAATTCTCCAGTTTCTTATATTGAATGTCCGTTGCGATGAGCTGGCGCGCCGCCACCGACCAGATCCAGACCTCGCGTTAATTGATTCGAAATCACAGTAGCGGTCGCTATGATAATGCGATACGATATGTTGCCAACGTTCCGTTTCATTAATATCTATACTTAACATAATAAAGCTGTAATTTGTTAGTTGAACGCGGTAATCTCAGGAACTACTGGTAAAATTGGAGATTTTTTGCGTTGGATATTTTTTTTAAAGATCGTCTATTTTTTAAAGATCTGATCCATTGCACCTGCGGTCAGGCTTACTTCGCGTATTTGCAACATATATCATTATATGCGGTTAGAGTAAAGTTCCCTCTGTTTACCTTGCTGTATACGGTTTAGTTAAAAATATATATATTTCGTTATAGTCTTCTGAGTTGACACATTGGCATATTAATTAACTTGACTCCAGAAACTAAGAATACATCTATATTTTTATCTTAATTTCGCAGTCAACTAGGTGCGATCTTGGAAAAAATCAATTTTTTTTACAGAGTATGTATAGAACATTTGGTGTATGTATGTATAGCACAACCTAATAGTGTAGGTAGTATGAATAATAAATAACATAGTCTTAATAACAAACTAACCCAATTTTTTATTTTCGATATTTTTTTTAAAATCTGTAATAAAAACCAGAATTAACTAATAAAAACCAGAACAAATGTAAAACAATAAGAAGTCATTATTAAAACAAAAATCGCGAAATAAAAATACAAATAGGTTTGTTAACAGAGTAAGAGATCAAAATATATGTATATAATATATTGAGATCCAAGAGTTTGACTTTAGATTGTAAAACACTGTAGAAGTGGTACCAAAATGATATATTTTTTTAACGTTTCTATGATAGATATTTCGAGGAGAAGAAGAAACGATTAATTATAAAACATGTGAACTAAAATCAAAATACTCCTAGTCCTTTTAGGCAATTACTTGCACTTGTAAATTGTCAACTTTCCTAAAAATGTCAGTAGTGTCAGTCACATAGGAAGGTGCCACCAAATTCAACAGTCGCTCTGTTAAAATATAAGTTACGATCGACGTATAAAAAAGCTTAGTTTCGTAATTGATTCTGTGTAAGTGCAATTGCGTCTAACTAACATCAATATATTCAATTTTTTTTAATTCCAATTCAAAATCAACAACATTTTAAGAAGCAATTTCTTTATTTTTTTTCAGTTGGACGCTGTATCCCGTACATAGCGGAGTACGCAGAGCAGTCAATCAATCTATTTTTCTGTTACCGTCTAATTTTCGAGACAATGCGTGTTGAGTGATGACTCAACCACACCTTGTCTTGTTACCAGATCGAGAAAATGAAAACAAATCATACCCCCGAATAGTAAGTAAAAATAAACTGTCGTCTTTATATTCAGACGTTGCGCTACGACGCCATTTTATCTTTATTTAATTTTTCCCTTAATTTTCGAGTTAGTAATTTTTAAATAAACATATATATTTCATATAACAGAATCTGATGCCACTTTCATTGCTTTGCCGAATTGGGGATATCAGTAGAGTAGGAAAAATAAGGCACTTGTGAATTCTGCCCGCGAACCGTTTTTAAGGGCTCTTTCTGTTCGTTATTATCTTATTTTTCGAATGCACAGCTCTTGTACAATATAGATTATTCCTGTTCTGTTTTTTTAACGAAAAATCAATGTGACGATTTCGTTGTTTTTTATTTTCTATGGATTGAATTGGATTGAACTTAATATTTCAAAGTGTTTTAGTAATTTGACTGAAACGCAAGTAATCCATGCTAGTAGCAGATGGATGATATTATTGTCTTGTCCATTCTTTTATCAAATTTGTCAGTCAGTAACTAAAAAAAATGCTAAGAAAAGAACAGATTTTGCAGATTTTTTTGGATTTCGATGGAAATGTATGTATGTATATATATATATATATATATATATATATATATATATATATATATATATATATATATATATATATATATATATATATATATATATATATATATATATAATGTGAATCTGAACAACGTCTATAAGTACAAATCGAAGAGCCTTACCCAATATCTCATATTAAAACGTATCAAACTCCCTATACAAAGTCTTTCACTATCAGCTCGCCAGCAGCCAACTCGATTTAGGCACTCGTAAATAAAAAACAACGTCTAAGTACTGCTGGCCTTTGACTTGCTAAAGCGCCATTTACATTCTGTCGGTCACGAGCCGCTCCAGGCGGCTAGCTCCATCTCAATCCAGTGTGCAAATTAGTGTACTGCTATTGAAACCTAACATTGAATTAACATTTTCGGTTATCTAACAAAATTAATGATTCGAAGACACTGATATTTTTAAGCCTATTATAGCTCAGGGCGTGGTTATGGCTGTAAAATCTATGGTTTTGTGTGCGACTACCGCTCAAAATGGAGAACAGAGTGTCTTTTATAAATCTCATTAAAATAAATTTATGAGTCCTCTCTAATGCATACTAAGTTAATGATAAGTAACCCGTCGCCATGATGGTGCAGGCTAGACGATACAATCACGAATGCAAATCCAAGATGAGGAGAATTTAAAACATATTTTTCGTAATATAGGATATTCCGCTCCATGACGCTGAATCATAAGAGCTAATAACCTTTAACTAATAAATATTTAATAATTTGTATCTTTGAATGGTGGGATGATGAAGTGCAAGATGCTGTAGAAAGAAAGAAGAAGGCATGGCAGGATTATAAAGCCTGTGGCAAGGATAAAAGTATGAGAGAGATAAAAAAGAAAGAGTATAAGCTGCAAAAGCACCAGACGAAAGTACTGATAAAGATGAAGCGCGAAAAGGCAGAGAATGAAAGAGATGAGAGGTTAACGAACAACTTCAGGGAAAACACGAAGCTTTTCTGGCGAGAAGTTAGTGTTTCTCGAGGTTGCTCGCTAACTTGTAGAATGAAAGGGGTGCTTTCGAAGGACGGTGAAATTCTAACAGAAAAACCACACGTTTTGCAGCGATGGGCGGATTTTTACAAGGAGATGTATGAATGTGATGACGCCTCAGTCTCAAGTAGCAGCGAAACGCTGAGTCTTGATGTAGCTGATGGCGAAATCAGTGTAAAAGAAGTTGAGTGTGCAATACGAAGTCTGAAATGTGGTAAGTCAGCGGGAGCAGATGGAGTTACTGCCGAGATGATCAAATATGGTGGGCCACGCGTCTTGGACTTGTTCTGGTTTTTGTGCAATTTATGCTGGAAATCAGGGGAGGTCCCAGACGATTGGCGAGGTGCGGTCATCGTGCCTTTGTATAAAGGCAAAGGTTCACAGATAGACTGCGCAAACCATAGGGCTATCAGTTTGATTAGCTTAGGTAGTAAAGTTTATGCTAAAGTTTTAGCGAGAAGAATGCAAGAGAGATCTGAAAGGCTGTTATGGGAGGCCCAAGGAGGCTTTAGACCTGGAAGAGGGTGTATGGATCAGATCTTTTCCCTCCGCATGATCACGGAAAAAGTTTTGGCCGTTAACCAAAAAGTTTTCTGTGCTTTTGTGGACTTGGAAAAGGCGTTTGATAGAGTTGTCAGAGCGAAATTATGGGAGATACTACCTCGGTACAATGTGAGTGGACCCTTGTTGCAGGCTGTAAAGTCTCTTTATAGAGACCACTCAGCCTGCGTGCGAGTAGGAGCTGGCATGTCGCCCTGGTTTGACATACGATCGGGTGTTAAACAGGGTTGCGCCATGTCAGCTTGGTTGTTCAATTTGTATTTGGATAGCTGTCTCCAAGGAGTGAAACAAAGTGATATAGGAGTGAAAGTAGGTGACCTGAATGTGAATTGCCTGCTGTACGCAGATGATGCAGTGCTTATTGCATCATCAGAGTGCGAGTTGCAGGCATTGGTCACCACTCTGAAAGAAGAGTGTGAATATAATGGTCTAAGCCTCAATGCGAATAAGACAAAGGTTCTGATTTTTGAACGAGATGAAGAAAGGACGGAATGCAAGATCAGTGTAAATGATAAGATATTAGAACAGGTGAATGAAGTGGTATATTTGGGAAGTATGTTCAGTAGAGATGGAAGACGAGATGGATGTGGAAAGGCGTATTGCTGCCGGTAACAAGGTTAACGGAGCCTTGGCTGCATTGATGAGACGGCGAAACGTCAGCACAGCTGCGCGTTTGGCCGTACACAATGCAGTTTTGGTACCGACCCTGTTATACGGCAGCGAAACGTGGGTATTACAGAAGAAGAATGAAAGAAAGATGAATGCTGTGGAGATGCGATCTCTTCGTAGGATATGCGGAGTCAGCCTAGCTGATCGAATCCGCAATGAAGAGGTACACAGAATGGCAGGTACCAGCGAGGATGTCACGGTGAGAATGAAGAAGAACGTGCTCAGCTGGTTTGGGCACGTCGAACGAATGAGCGAGGAAAGAATGGCAAAAAAGATTTATGATGCAAAAGTGAGTGGTAAGAGAGGTAGGGCGAGACCTCGGTTGACCTTCGAAAACACAGTATCAAAGATACTGGAGGAAGGTCACGTAAAAAGCATGAGGATCCCCCGGAGGGCATGTATGAAGAGGTTGATGACAGTGGACGAGGCGAAAGAGGTATGTAGAGACCGTAGCGTTTGGCGCTCCGTTCTCTCTGACTACCCCGCTAGGGATAAAGCGTGAAGTTAAGTTAAGTTAAGTTAATTTGTATCTCTTTTAACCCAGTACTACATAGTTCTTATAGTTAATTTAACGCTGTATCCCGCACACAGCTGGGTAGGCAGAGGGAACCTAGTGTTATGACACTCCGTTTCCCACTTTCTGCCGAATTCTCGAGGCATTGCGTGTTGAGTGCCAGAACTCAACGCCGCGCTTTATTTCGACACCAAAGCGAAGAAACGTAAATGTAAATTTAAGTTAATATTTCATCGCCTCGATTGAGGACCGAACCCACAAAAAGTTTTTACAGTCACACTTTGTGCCACTGCGCCACGACTGGCCTCAATAATATGACATATCTAATATAAAAGTAATTAGATTAACATTAACATTAAGATTATTTGTATCCACATGGTTTGGGTTCGTCCTGACCATGTGGGAAATAGTAGTAAAAAATATAAAACAAGACAAAGTAATAAGAAAGGCTTAGGGAGACCTCAGTTGATATTCAAGAACCGCTACTGACTCTGGAGGGCAATCACGTATAGCATGGGAACCTCTCGGAGGGCATGTAGGAAAACGATGATGATTCAAAAGGGGATGCAGGGACAGTAACTTTTGTAGTCGGTTTTCTCTGACTACTTCGTTAAGGATATCGCGTGAAACTAAAAATAATACAATGTTGCAAGCTAATAAAGCCAAAATATCATATTTTTTCGATGTTTTCCAAACTCACTTCTGGTGTATCGCATTTATTACGGACCGAATCATAAAAGTAATTTGGTGTCACACAATGTAACGCGAGCTTGTGAGAATTATTAAAATCATTCCATTGTGTCAGCAGAATTTGAATTTAGGATATATTGTACTTGATGTTTTTAGTCTCGCAATAATGAGAATTGATCTCAATGAAATATGTATATCATAATAAACGAAATTTAGAAAATTGTAAATTGAATTTTTTTTTACTTTTTTAAAGTGTTATTCCACAAAAAAAAGAAATATAATTATTAGGAAAACGTATAAAAATTTTAACGTAGCGAGATTAGAGCTTTCACACTCAGGAACTGTATAACTCTACGTTACTGAGCGTTCTAATCCCCTTTTTGTTAAATTTACAACTTGATGAATTATATTAAGTTTCGGTCCCAAAAAAGGTCTTTCGAGCACCAAACGATGAATCTAATTTCTAAGGTTCGTCAGTCGATTGTTATTCTGTAGACATCTCAGGATTGATTGTGGCAGCTGAAAACAGAATGTCGAATTTAGTAAATCACCTATTTCGGGGTTTTGTTATCTTTACTAAGTTTTTAATATTTATAATATATAAAGAAATATTATTTATTATCTTCAGGCACTTAACAGGGCAGACAAATTGACCGTCGTAGGAAAGTGAGACGATCAAATTAATTAGTTGCATTTCTCACCTCCAGTAGTTATCTACAGGAAAGGGCGCTGTTGAATCCCGCTACTTAATACGCTATTGCTCGAAAATTTTGTGGAAAATGAGAGAAAAGAAGAGTGTCTTAGCGCAACGTTCCATTTGTGTACCCTGCTACGCGAAAACGTATGATGAAAGCTATAGGTAAAATAAAAATAAATCAGCTTCACGCTGTATACCGCACACAGCAGGATAGGCAGAGGAAACCTAGTGTTAAGACACTCCGTTCCCCATTTTCTGCCGAATTCTGGAGGCATTGCATGTTGAGTGGCAGAACTCAATGCCGCGCTTAGCCTGGACACCAGAGCGAAGAAATGGAAATATTAATTTAAGTAAATATTTCATCTCCTCGAGTGGGGATCGAACCCACAAACAGTCGGTTTTACAGTCACGGTACACACAAAAACAATATATTTGCATAAATTTCCATATGTATGAAAATAATGTACTATGTAATATTTTTATGTACATAATTTATGTAAAAATAAAATAAAACGTGGCTCAACAATATAACTTCAGATGTACATCTGAAGTTATATTTGAAAGTTTGTTGCCAGTAAAAATATTATTATATTAGGAGGTATATGTTTGAGGTATTTTATGTATATCCTAAATGTAGGAGGCAAGATAAAAAGATACTTTTTCGTTAACATATTTGAACATATTTTGTTGTATATTTGAATCATTATTAACACAGCGCTTGCACTGGTGACATTCTTCATTGTTCTTTCCAGAGCACCACACAATATGCAATTTATTAAAAAAGTTCGAATAAGGGGAACGTAGTGTTTTAACCCTAAGTTTTCCTACTATATGCGCCGGAATTAAAAGTGTTCCATTTTTAATTATTTTTTTGGATTTCTTTGATTTTTTGTGTAGCTTCTTGTACTATACAAGTTTCGGCCTATGGTTCTGTTCGGTCACTTGACCAATTTCATACAAGACAGAACTATGGTTCTGTTACTAAGATATTAAAAATTAAATTAAATTAGCTTCACGCTGTATCCCGCACACAGCAGGGTAGGCAGAGGGAACCTAGTGTTAAGACACTCTGTTCCCCACCTTCTGCCGAATTTTGGAGGCATTGCGTATTGAGTGGCAGAACTCAACTCCCACGGCTCTGTTTCTTTTGCATTATATTACTTTATACTAAGATATAAAGTAATATAATGCAAAAGAAACAGAGCCGTAGGAGTTCGCTAGTGTAATACTTGACAAATATACGTAAAACGTTTATCATCACGTAAATCATTCATATAAAACGATAATTTGTTAAACGAACCTTTATCTGATCTGGGAACATTCATTAAACACGAACAGAGGATTTAATATTATAATTATTACATTTAAATTTATAATTAATACACTTTTCCACAATAAAGTTTATAACTGTAACTTACAACGTTGGTGATGACGATCGTTTCAAACATCTGAGGTTATTATATTCAAACGAAGTTCCGTTGGGACCGAATTTATTAGAAAATATTTTAACGCCCGTGTGCTGTAGTGGATGTTATATGATAGATAGGTGAATAATGGTGAATGAGACATGACATTCTGTGCCTGACGTAATATTGAACTAGTGTTGAGACACTCTGCTCCCCACTTTGCCGGATTCTTGATGTATTCTGTGTTGAGTGGCGGGACTCAACTTAGCTTCGCCTGGTTACCAGAGCAAATAATTTATTATAATATTAAATATTTCATTTCCTTGAGTGGGAATTAAATTCTTAAGCCTGTCGTTTACATTTACATTACCGGGATTAACATATTAAACTTTACTCTTATAATATTTGTAAGGAAACACACACACACGCGTCTCAATCTAATCAGGTAATGTAAGTCTTTCTAAGGACAAAAAGATATATTATTTTGCAGTTTTTCATTTCTATATAATCAAAATGTCTGCTGACCAAATTCTAAAGAAAAATGCTAAGCGTTGCTAAGAAATTCTATGAATTAAATCAGCTTCACGCTGTAGGGTAGGCAGAGGGAACCTAGTGTTAAGATATTCCGTTCCCTACTTTCCACCGAGTTCTGGAGGCATTGCGTGTTGAGTGGCGGAACTCAATGCCGCGTTTTGCCTCGACACTAGAGCGAAGAAATGGAAATATAAATAAATATAAATAAATAAATATAAATAAATATTTAATTTCCTCGAGTGTGGATCGAACCCACAACCAGTCGATTTTACCAGTCACACTTTGTACCCCTGCGCCACGACTGGGCTAAGTAGTGGGCTAGTCATTTTAAGGATTGATGCAATATCAACTACTTCAGAAATGTGTTGATATCTATATTTTAAAATCTATTAAACTATATTTGATTACACATACAACTATATTGATACATACTTAGATAAATATTAAAGTGAAGATCCCTTTATTCTTGAAGTCGGCCAAAATATATATAATTCCCTCCGTCCATCTGATACCAAAAATCGGTTGCAAAAAACATCTTTTGATCACCGCCGGCCATCAAACGGTTTCCTTCTAATGCTAATTTATAGCTCTGCCGACCTTTATTAGCCACATAATACGATTTGTGCTGACCGAAGGACAGGACACGATTTTAACATTTTATTTTATTAGTGGCCTTTAAGGAAATATGCCGTTACATAATTAAAACAAACAAATAAATAGCTTCACGCTGTATATAGTGGGTACCAAGGTAGGCAGAGGGAACCTAATGTTAAGAAATTCCACTCTGCACTTGCCGCCGAATTATCGAGAAATTGCATGTTCGGTGGCGGAACTCAACACTGGTGTTACTACTAGAACGAATAATTGAAAATAACTAATTCTCCCAAATTGGGAACGAACCCGTAACTACGTTACGACGGCCTCCTAGGTAATATTACTTTTCTTTTAGATTTATGTTTGCGAGTTTGACAGTTTCAGAACACTTCCTTATTCGTTTTCCTATCCATCTTAGACACGCTCAACGCTTTGCCGTCGTCTTGCAGAGGAACAAGCTTCCCACTCAGGGAAGGTAAATATATGATATTTCAATTTCCTCTTTCCTTAAAAAATTATATGTGTAAAATTTTACGACTTGGCACTAGAGAGACGTAACTTCCACCGCTCAAATCTATCTTTATGATATGTGGACAATTAATCACATACTTATTTAGAAAACGTATAACAATTTGAACGTAGCGGAACTCGAACCCGTGCCTCCTGGAAACCGACCAGGCGCTCTGACCACTGAGCCATGCGTTCTCATCAAGCTACCTCAAAATTTTTATACGCTTGTTACAACTTATTTATGTTGTTAGTACAGAGATACTACTATAGGGAGATTTTTACAAATTTCCGCTACCCAAAGATAATTACTAAGAATTACCATTTGGCAAGAGAGAATATTATTTTTTAAAAATATTTTTAAACATTTTTAAAGTGTTATTCGACACCTAATAAAGTTTTAAAGTGTTATTCCACGCCTGGTCGATTTCCAGGAGGCGCGGGTTCGAGTCCCGCTACGTTCATTTTTTTTTTTCATATTATTTTATACATATAAGTGTGGAATAACACTTTAAAAATGTTTAAAAATAATTAATCACATAACCACTAGACTTTGTTTACCCACTACTCACCTATTTCACAAATTGTTAAAAAATTATCACACATTTGCCATATCGGTCCTTCTAACAGACAGTTTTCAAGTGGAACTCATTATTTTGCTCTGCTTACTAGAACAAGGAAAGGCACAAAAAAAAATGTATAATATATGACTGTCTCCGTGTGGAGGACCCGAGATCAAACCCAAGACTATCGCAGTTACAGTCAGAGGTCCCCACAGACAACCACCTTACAAAAACTACGAAAGCTTTGAATTATTACGAGATAAAGCGTTTTACGTTCGTTTCGGTTTTGATGAAAACATGCGGGCTTCTATTGAAACCGTTGCGTGAAACGATTCCTCACTTTTTGTTCGCTGCTGGCGGTGACGTGCGCAAAAACGTGCGGAATCAGAGCAAATCGAGAAACACGTGATTTTAAAATGAATGTATTTATTGCGAGGCTAGTTGTTGCGCATAGGCACAAAGTGCGACTGTAAACGGGACTGGTTGTTGGTTCGATCTCCACTCGAGGAAATGAAATATTTATTTAAAATTTATATTTTCATTTCTTCGCTTTGGTGTCGAGGCTAAACGCGGCGTTGAGTTCCGCCAATCAACATGCAATACCTCTAGAATTCGGCGGAAAGTGGGACACGGAGTGTCTTAATACTAGGTTCCCTCTTTCGACCCCGCTGTGTGCAGGATACAGCATGAGGCTGATTTAATTTCATTTTTTTTGTAATTCTTGATTAGAAACAGAAGAACTTCAAAGGTTTTGTTTCCATTGAAACTTTTCTATGACTTCTAAAAACATGTCTTTCCTAAGTGTGGAAAACATTTTAAAAACGTAAAAGTATCAAATATAATGACAAATCGATCCAAATCCAATTAATTTATCTCTACATAAAATGTATGAAGATTCTTTCTTCATTTTCTCAAAAGTCCATTTCTTCACCAATTCGAGGTCTCGTCGAAGTTATTATACTACCATTTATTAAACTGCTCCAGTCCAAGCTACGTCAAATAACAGAATGGTAAAAAGCTCCCACTTCAGAATTCAGGACACACAAATGATTTTTAATTCTTTTTAACATTCCTATTGAAAATATTATTTGAAAATAACTCAAGAGGAGATTGGTTTATTTTTTGTGTTCAGGAATGCCTTTGATGCAACGGTATGCTGTCGAATTTTATTTTTGGTTTTACAATCATAATTTGTATTTTTATTATTTTCTTTAACTTCTAGATTCGTTCATAGCGGAGAAGCCAGACAGAACAAAGTACTAAACGTTACGGCCTCTGCATTCCTCTTTCACATCGTTCACTGTCATCTGTCTCTTCATACATATCGTCCGAGGGATTCTCACGTTTTTTAAGTAACCTTCCTTCGATATTATCAATCTGCTTCTGAGTTGAAAAGTTGAAAAAACTCATACTAAATTTTGGGTGTAGAAATGTTAACATGAATACATGTATGAAGTACTAGAATTTCATATAAATTCTACTCAGCTTCTGCTTTAATAAACATACCGGTTGCAATGTACTAAACATACTAATCTATACCTTTGTTTTAATAATATAAAGCTGAAGAGTTTATTTGATTGACGTGTAAGTATCAGGAACTACTGGTTCGTTGACATTTCGTTTTGCATAGTCCATTTATTAAGGAAGGCTATATATAGGCTATGTATTACATCGAGTCACTCGTTTCTAAAAGACTCACTGTAGATGCGATCAGAGTTACTTCGGCCATTTAAAATGTCCTGCATAATACATTTTTTTTATCTCGCACATAGCAAGGAACATAGGCACAGGGGACCTGGTGACCTAGTGTTAAAACACTCCGTTCCCACTAATTTCCCCATGTTCCATCGTGTGTTCGCTCAACTGTAGGACGTACTTTGTCTTCTTACCAGGAAGGAAAACGAAAATATTAAATATTTCATTTCCTCAAGTTGAAAAAACCAATCGAGCCCACAATCACACAGACAGTCGTATGCTTGTGCCCCTGCGCAACGACTGGCCCCTAAAATAATTATATTATACAAAGAAAGCAATTTTTTAAATATTTTTTTGAGCGTTTCGTACCCCAAAATCAAAGTAAGTAGTATCAAAGTATCCATAGACAGTCACTTTTTTGTACGCTTATCTGTCATTTATCTCGTGATTATGTCGAAGTATCAGGCGAAATTTTTTTATCAAAGACCTGATCTTCGATCTATTAGAGTACAGAAAATACAACTTCAGCTTGAGCAATACAACTTGAGTCAACGCAACCAAAAGAAAGGAACCGGATTCTTTTTACAGCAATTTATATGAAAAGGTAAAATAAGCACGAGGTCAGAACTTACAATGCAAATAAAGGAAAAAGTCCAAAAAGTTAAAATTTATAGGTATTTTAATAAAAAACATACTATAAACTTATTATTTAAGTAAACACTCTAGAGAATGATGTGTATTTACTTGTTCGTTTTTAATAATACAACAATGTGGCGCAGCTATATGCCCCGCTTATAAAAAATTTTGAAAGTAAATTTTTAAAACGCAACCATCGTAAGCCCGTAACCACTGCCACCATCGTCACCACCACCACCACCACCACTACAAGCAATATACAAAGTGTGAACATAAACATGGGCTAATTTCTCAAGTTTCTGTATTTGTATATTATTAACTATTCATGAACTTCCAGTTTAAAATTTCAGTCAGCTATCTCGTATGAGACGCGGTTGTGAGGTTTGTTTAACTGGCCTCATTAAAAGGGGACTACTCGGATGTACAATATGAATAATGTTGAAGTTTCGACCCATTGTATATTCTTTCTACGGTTTGCGTTGCTCTTGAGATTTTTTCATGAACTCCGTAATGTCTTGTGTGTACTGCTCTGGATTATTCCAGATCAAGCAAGATTATAATGTAAGACAATCTGAATTATTTAAAAAAAACAATTGTAGGCTTTTTCAGCAGCCGCAGACGGAACATGGTTTAACATTCCTTTCCACATCTTCCGCCTATATACTCGTATGCATAGCTATCCCGTCCGGCAAAAAAAAAACACTTAAAAGTAGTTTCAATATTATAAGTTTACTTTAAATAACAATTCATAACAAAATAAAAAAGAAGAGGGCAAAATATATTTACTAGTTTTTTTCCATTTTAAATCACAAGACAAGAATTGATATCAATAAATCATGAAAGAGACCCCAAAATTGACCCTTGCGGCACCCTTATTGCGATATATACATATAATTCGTGAAATCGTTTCTGTCAGCTCATTGTTATTCCACAGTCGAACCCACACCTTCAAAAGAAATGTGAATTCACTCGCCTCCCTTATTTTATTGTAAATCTGTGACCGCAATGTTGACGGACCCTTTAGAGGCTCGGGATTGAAAACGGTAGTGACACTAAACGTAGAAGTGACATCTTAGGACCTTAGTTGTTTTGTGGCGAAACTTGGCAAGTACTTGGGATTTACGTTTTAAAATAGCATTTTACATTTGTCATAATGTAAAACAAAAATGAATGAAAAATAGAATTTAAACGACAGATACAAAAAAAAGTTTTATGTAAGTGAATTTCTTATTGCCAACTCTTTTATTTTATCAAAGCAAGACAAGCTAGATGATCTCAATATCACGGCACGGTCGCTGCAATGTATGCAAATTATTCTGCAGCAACAATAACTGGATATTTTTAAGACTCCTAAGTTGGAGGAGTTAAAGTGAAATGAAAAAACAAATTACTTTTATAAAAACCACAAACCACAAAGAATAATGCGACAGTCCAATTTGAGCGTTTCATCCGGAAGGCGGTATTTTTTGCGAAGAGCGCACATTCTTTGATGAAACTTGTTGTTCTTTTCAGGCAGCGTCAACTTCAGCTGCATCATAATAAAATTTGGGTCGCATTATATTATTTTCTTTTTCAATATCAATATGGTCCGTGGTCTTTTTACGTATAAAAATTTGAACGTAGCGGGACTCGAACCCATATTTTTATTTATTATATATTTATTTTGTAAATTGTTACTCAAAACTGGGGTGTCTAATACTTTTATTTTACATTAAAAATCTAACAACGGATCTGTATTCATATAACAATAACAAACATCTCTACTGTAATAAAACTACATTAAAATTTGACAGATGCGTGTAAACATTGTTGTTTTGTGTGTGTTTTACGTGAAAAGTCGTTGAAAATGTTGCGCGATAATTCAAAATGTCTGTCGCACATTAATTATCTGTATAATCTGATACAGCCACATGAGTAATACACAGAACTCACACATTTAAAAATGAAGCTTTTTTTAGCTTCACGTTATATTTATTAAGACGTATTAATAAAAAAATGTGGTTGTATATAAATATAGTGCTCTAATAATTAGAGTCGCAATCTGTAAAGATTTGAAGGTGACATTAGTGATATGAGATTTATAATTAAAAGTAGTCGGGTCGTCGTAGCGCAGCGGCACAATGACCGACTGTAATTGCGACGGTTGTAGATCCGATTCGAACTCAACGTGAAATTGAATTTTATAATTCAACCTGCAATATCTCAAAAATTAGGTGGTGCGTCTGAAACAGAGTGTCAAACACTAGTTTTTCTCTGCCTACCCTGCTATATATATAATTTGACATGAAACAATATAATAATTTCATATTTTCAATAATAGATTCTTAACAACAGATTTGAATCCGAGAAAGAAAGTCTTGATCATTCGTACAAGCATATAAATAAAAAATAGTCCACGAACCTGCTAACCCAAAATGTGTTATCTATTTGGCAAAGTTAGCGAGACATATACCTCCAGTG
This sequence comes from Heliconius sara, assembly GCA_917862395.2. NCBI lineage: Eukaryota > Metazoa > Arthropoda > Insecta > Lepidoptera > Nymphalidae > Heliconius > Heliconius sara. The sequence continues at coordinate 20,318,117 of OU860797.2, read as the reverse complement.
TGGTATAAAGCGCAAAGTGAATCACGGAAGCCGGTAAAAGTTATCCCAGATAAAGTTAAATGGCCCTTGAATTGTGCCTCCACCCCTCGCCTTATCTCCAGCCGAGACTTACCCAAAATAGAAATACTGTCTCATACATTCTTGCGGTTTCAGTAGTTTTTTTTTGTATACATATCTCCATAAGTATAATACGAAAATATATAAAAAAACCTATACCAACTACAAACAACAGAAATACTAAAAACATATTAATTATATATTAAATTATTAATAACAATATTGTATTAAGGAAGTTTATAAAAATAGCAGCGTTGAGCTACATGCATTCACGCCGTTCATGTCAACGTAAATATATTTTTTTATTTAGCCTATCTATTTTTTTTTTAGATAGTCATAATATTACAATTTATTTTTCAAATAAACTATAGAAGATATTACAATTAATCCACAGATGATAAAGAAAAGTACAAACAATTTGATTCTATTTTTAATACAACATCAAAAGCTTTTACTATGAAGTGGTAGTTAAGATAATTGTAATTAACAATTATAACTAATTTAAAGTTGAGAAGTAAAACGGTTAGGGTGAATGAACTATTTTAATTTATTCGCTACGATAACAAGATATTGATAGGCGTTGAGTTCCACCACTGTAAACGCAATGTCTCGAAAATTTTGCGGAAACTGGGAAATAAAATATAGTGTACTTACACTAGACCTGGTCTCTGCCTCCTCGGTTGCATGCGAGATGAAGTTTGAAGCTATTAAATTAACCACACTCATTTCAAAAGAACGCGACCTGTGGAGAATGCAATTTTACGCAATTTTAACTTATAAAAGCTATCAAATGAAATATTACAGTTTCTTTTTTATAACCTGAAGCTCTTTACGATCCGGTCCTTTATTGTTGGAGAATTTAATTAAGGTATAAAAAATATGTACTTTTTAAAACCACTTTAAATAATAACGCAAAGAGACTACTTCATGGTGACATAAAACGTTGATGTGCGATGTTTACGAGATCGATTTATATGCGATCGTAATGGTCCAGTGCTGGGTGCCTGGTTTTACATTTTACTGACTTTACTGACAACGTTATTGGAACTCCCACCACTCTATAACAGAATATTAAAATTATTCTTTTCATATTGCGGGGTGAGCAGAAATAAGGATAATAACTTACTTTTTGAAAAACGCACAATAATCCAATTGAATGCCTCAATTTATGTAACCATACCAAGAAAACAAACGAAGATTCCCCGAATAGAAATTGAACTGATGATCACCGCACGTCTAGCTAAGGACTACATAGAACAATACATAGAGCATAGATATCTTAATGACAAAACGAATTCAAGAATGTTGAGCTGCTGAATTGAACACCGCACCTTGAGGTATCCGAGCGGAAAAGTGAGCACAATCCCTTTCCTTGAGTGGATTGAACCTATGACCGTCACGCTTAAAGCAGACGGTTTCGAAAATATGCACACAATGCAAATCCCCTCACATATTCCCAAGTGAGGTAAACTCATTCAATTTTATATAAAGACGTTCTAAATGTCGGAACGAATAGAGTTCTGAAGTACAGCTTGTTACTCCCAACACGCTGCACGCTGTCTTATCATTTATTAATAGATTTTGACTTGGCTGTTCAGTATCGCGGACGCCCTCATCTTTGGAACAATACGATAAGACCTCCCATACTTTCTTTGTTTCCAAGATTAACCGAACACTTAAGTACTTGAATTCTGCTAAAGGCGGACTTAAGGAGGCGATTCGGAGATGAAAAGAAAGATTTTGAGATAAAGGTGTTGGAAAATTTGAGAGCAAGGTTAAACGGAAAATCTCAGCTGCAAATTTAGCTTTACGACCTTTGTAAAGTGGGAACTAACTAAGTGGGTGTATAACCGTCGTCGTTAATGATGTCAGTCGCGCTGCATGCAGTTCAGCCTAATTAACACTGATATGAGCTTCTTTTGGAAAGGGTTTTAAGAGGATGGGCTGTGTTTGTTTGGAGATCTAATTATATATCATATTCAACGTGCAAAGTGCGGCGTTAGGTTCCGCCAATCATGATACAATGTCGTAAAAGTCAAAACTCACTATGAATTCTCTGCAATGTAATTTAAATCTACAACGTTTAGAAACATCTTGACTGCACAATAGTGGCATATTTTGTATGCCTTTATTTATAGAATTCAAATAATTCTTATATTATCTTTAGATAATATAAGAATCATTTGAAAACTCAGTAAATCGATGGAATAACGTAAAACATATTATTATATGTGAAAAATTTCAATAACTATGAGAATTGATATTAAAAATTCTTTGCATAAAATTTTATTTTGGCCCTTTATGTCCTCACACGCATCATTCTTTGTTAGAACATGACATATTGTGCATTATTTTATATTTGAGATATGTCTTTTATAAATTTCGAAGAAACAACGAGTCATGACGTTTACGACTTTTCAATAAAATATAAAAAAAAATCTTTTTACTACTACTATTGAAAGCGCAATATCTCGAAAATTCGGTGAAAAGTGGGAAACGTGTGTCTCGGTACTAGTTACTAGTCTACCCTGCTATGTAGAAGAAAACATAAATTTGAAAAGTAAGCCATCAAATGGAAAATATATTTTTATCATTAAGTTTTATCCCGCACACAGAAGAATAGGCAGAGGGAACTTGGAAACCTAGTGCTAAGACGCTATGTTCCCTTAAAAACACTTCTGTTTCCCACTTTCCACCTAATTCTGGAAGCATTTCGCGTTAAGTGGAAGTCAACGCCGCGCTTTGTCTCGTCACCAGAGCGAATAAATAACAATATTATATGTTTAATTCGAAAATAAATAATAAGTAATTGAGTTTTTTTTTAAATTAAAGCGAATGAAACTTTGGTATGATTTAAATTGAACTGCCGTTAAACTATAATTATAAATGTCACTTTACGCGCGCAATTTAGACGTGACTAATTAACCTTGCCCACTGCTGCGGTTCATTTTGGATTTAAACCGCCTAATCGGCCTAACAAAGGAGGCAATATTATAAGCTATAATCATAAATAATTTCTTTACCTTACACTACTTACTCTAAGGGAAGGAACAGAAAAATAGTAAAAGTGTAAGTAGCACAATTAAAAAAAAATGTTTTTTAGCTTCATGTATGTACATTCTCATACATATGTTTGTATGTTTGTATGTATATATGTGTTTATCTTATAGCGGAATATTATCGACAACATGAAACTCTAGTTTTCTCTTCTGGAACAGATAAAAATAAATTAAAAATAACTCCCCCGAGTTCATCATCGAAGCCACGACCGACACGATCGTGAAATGTCCAACGGCCTCCAATTTCTCAGCGTCAGCGTCGTAATATTAATAATCAATATACTCGAGCTATCTCCAGCGAACAGTACCAATACAATATTAATCAAAATTATAACCCAGCATTGTAATAGGCTCGTGATGATCCCCTAACTGTGCAAGATACATAATGAATAGCCGTCAGTCAGCCGTCAGTCCGTCCGTCGACTGACGGAATACATTACGTCAGTGTACGAGTGGAGGTATTATATAGTGTCGTATGCAAATTGTCTAAATGAGATCTAGAAATGGTTATTAATATTTAATGTTGGGTTAATAATAGTAAGTATTGTTAGATCATTCGTGGTGGAGAGGCTTAGAGAGGGGGACAATAGGGTATGTGTTTTCCATTATCCGCAATGGTAGTGTTGTTTAGATTTCATACTTTTTGTTGATATAATGCTTTTAGGTTTATTTAATTTTTTTTTCAACTTCACGTTTCAAATAATATAACAGAAAGGTAAAAACTAGAACCTAGTGTCAAGGCACTCTATTTTCACCTTTTCGATGTTATTGTTTGGAGTACTCAACGCCGCAAAGCTAAAATTATTCCGCAAATATAATAACTTTCTGTAAAAATTAAAGCGTTATGTTTATTTACATTTAAGTGGAAATCAGTAAGATACTCTAGACTCTATATAGAACTGTTATTAAAATTAATCATTCATTTTGAATATGCTGTAATGTCTTTTAAAGTTAAATCAGCTTCTTCTCTAGTCAGCGGTGTCAATATCAATTTTGACAAAACCAATGGCAAAACTTGATAAAATTTTATTATATAGAAACGAAACCAGTAAAATATTTATATTTGTCTATATATATATATTGGATTTGAACTTACGAGCACCGCATTCAATGCACGTAGCAATGACGACTCCAGCTTGTATAAGCCATATTTATTTATAATTTTACGTATTTTACAAATAAAAGTTAAATTGCATATAAATAAACCGTAAAACGTAATAAAATCCAATATCCACAGCTTTACTATCGTCCAGAAGGATATCAAATATCGACGCAATCTGTCGGTGAATTCAGCAAATTTCAGATTTCTTTATTCAACAACGAATCGAATTTTAGAACAAAGAATAGATCCTAGTGGATTTAATATTGGACAACGACTACTGAATGTGGTGATTTTAAACGCAAATACTCAATCGTCAAATCTATTTACAGACCGCTGTAAGCGTACTACAGGTGTAGTACAACTTCTGGTAATTCTGATATTTTCTTCTGATATACTTCAAAACATCGAGCAAAATTAAATAGGTAGCAAGGAAAATATATATTTCAAAATGTTTGATTAGAAGTTGCAGTTTATTTATTTTTTTGTGCTTCATCTGTTAATAGTCCATTCCGAATGCATCGTCCAATCTTTGAGAATTTACGCGTTGAATGGCAGAACACAACGCCGCGCTTTGTCTTGAATCGAAAAGAAGGAACATATAACCGTTACAAAGATGCTGCGTTATGGCCGTCATGTTACATAATACAAGAGTGTTTTTGTTAGATTTTTGTTTTTATTATCACAGTCTGATATTAACTTCCAGCTTAGGGGATAGAGAACCAATTTATAAATATATGTATATCTTATACAAGCCTCTTGTATTATATTGTTATGGATAATCAAAATTAAATCAAATTAAATCAGCATCACGCTGTATCCCGCATACAGCAGGGTAAGCAGAGGGAACCTAATATTAAGACATTCCGGTCTCCCACTTTCCACCGATTTTTTGGCGGAAAGTAACACCGGGCTTTTACCTTGATGCCAGAGCGAAGAACTGAAATATTAAGAAATAATTCATGAGTGTGTCCTAGAGTGAGGATCAAACCCACAATCGTCGCGTTACAGTCACGCCCTTGTCTTCTGCGCCTCTGTAGTGTTGTTGTTTTAGTAGTGAATTTCTTTGTGCAAATAAAGAATTATTATTTATTTCCTCTCGTATCGTACAATTTCAAAAAAGGGAAAATATAATTGAGTTATTTCTGCTTAGTTTAAAAAAATGATAACTATAAAATATGATACAATTAACGGTACTAGATAAAGCAAAATAAAGCTGATAACATTGAACACACAATATCATTAGGATATAACGACGACCAACGAACAGTATTTGAAAAAAACATTTGAAATTTGCCAAAAGAATTCCAAATGTCAAAGCTTAATAATTCGGGACGCCCCATAACGTGATTTAAGGACCAAAATATTGTATCAGCGTCACAATAAGGATGAAGGAACATAATGTTTGAAAAGGAAAAAAACAAAGTCTCGTTAGCAATGATCATACTAACAAATGCGATCTTTGGAATATTTTTATTGTGATCTCATAAAAAATTGAACCTTAGCTCATTGTTAAAGAGTTGAAAATCTTTTTCTCGTGTCTTATCTTAATGTTACAGCATCTTGGTAATGAGCTAATACACTTACCTACTTTTCCAATTTCTTGTAATATCTTGTGAATATCATTGCGCAAACTTTTAATAGTGAATTTAGGTAACTATAATGGTACAATATATTTACGGGAACTGTAAGTTAGACGAATGATATTAATTTTATAATATATTTTTGTTTTCTCGTTCCGTTAGAACATTATTTTATTTGAATATTAAAATATAATCAAGATAAGGCATATATATTTTTCTGAATCAGTGGTCTGTGGTCTTAGAGAAACTAGGCCCCTTTACCGTGAGGATAGTACCTTGCCAAGTGGATGTAGAGTTTAATGAATAATGTGCAAATTACGAGCCGGCAGGTGTAGGTCACCCGAATATCCATCAATATTTCACAGTTCCCCTTCTCGACCGCCTTGGCCGCGGGCCACGGGGACTACAATATAATGTCGGCGAGAGCCTGCTCGGCATGTCGCGGAGTCAAAGGCCATCGACGGCTTGAGACCTCGACTTTATGAGCATTGCTTAGAAGTAACTTACACGCATCTAAAGAGAGACTAGAATATGTGAAATGAGAAAAAAATAGAGAATAGTTTTATGAAAAAAATACTCAATTACTTCTCTATCTGTGATATAAACGATATCAAATCAACTGTCGAATTTGAAATTAAGCCAATAATAATTTTGCTACTCGATTGGTTTTTACTTACTTTTTCGATTGATGTCTTACTACGACAATGCTTAAAATTCGCTAACGAGTGCAGTTTATACTATTCTGTCACAAACACAATTGGTTGTTGGTTCGATTTCCAATCGGAGAAATGAAATCTATTCAATATTTTCTAACTACGCTCCGATAAGGCAAAGCGCGGCGTTGTATTCCACCACTGAACACGCAATGCGTTCAGAATTCGGTGACAAATGAGGAGCGGAGGGTTTAGCGGAGTCTTCCTGCGGAATACAGCGTGCGGCTGGAAAAAAAGTGAAACAAATCTCGACACTTCGATAACAGTAGCGTTAATCTTAACAGTGGAGCCTATATTTGAAATATATTTTTTACCAAGTACCTGATCCGTAACGTTGTTTTATGGCTGCTTTAACGGGATTAATAAGCCGACTTGTGCTTCTTAACAAAATATAATCCAATAAATATATATGAAAATACCTAATGATTGAAGAATATTGTATTATAATATTACAGTGAAAATTGTTTATATTTTTTTAACCAATTTAAAGAAAAAGGAGGTTATCACTTTGGCATTTAATCATTACGTAGTATAAACCAAAATCGATATCCGCTGTCTGTCCCTATGTACTCGTATGCTCAGATCTTTAAAACTACGCAACGGATTTTGATGCGGTTTTTTTAATAGATAGAGTGATCCAAGAGCAAGGTTTATATATATAATAACTGTCATTTTTGAGGTTTCTAATGTGAGGATTTAACACTTAATCCGATTACATTGCAAACTCAGGCTAAGTTCTACAAGATTTATAAAAAAATAATGCAGTAAAAATTGTACACCTTGAAAAGGTCTACAGAAATTTTTGTGATGGAAATGTCTATCTTTTATGGACAATAACTATTTTTGCCACTTTTTATGAGAAATAATGGCTACTTTTCGAAGCGATTTTAAACAGTGCAGCATTAATTTTGAGCCATTGAGAATATCCTAAATACTTTGGTGACTTAATATATTGACTCTATAAAATATGCAATTTCAATTAAGATATTACAGTTTTAAAACACAGTAACATAGCGGTTACGGCGATACCGGCCAGACGGGGCGGCGCTTACTCATACATAGCGCGCCGGAAACCGCGCTATGCGAGAAGTTGTTTTTTTTTCAAACATTCAATTGAATATTCTTATGAGAAGCACGAAAATGCAACTTAAGGTTAATAACTCTCACATTAGAAATTTTAAATGCCTTGCAAATGCATAAAACAATAACGTAATCGACTGTTAAGTAAATAATTTAGTAATTTGAGCGGGCAAAGCCGCGATTGAGTCGCTAGTTAGTATAATTATGATGTTGTGCAACATTTGATGATATTTAATTAAGCAATGTATAATGGCCTACTTAGGCCACCAAGCAAGGGTGCTAGGATTTATAATTGTATGTATTTTTGTCCACAAATTTAAGATCCATATCAAGATGATTCTTTTTGATTAAATAATCCATCCACCTACGTAATAAATAAGGCAAATACAGTTGGCCTATTTTTCTTAAATGTTTTTATTAAATATTGTACTCTTAATATTGTCGATATGCTAGTAAAAAGAAAGATATTGAAAACGAATTTCGTACGGTTTTTAATATTTTCGCAAAAGCGTATTGGCGTTTTATTGATGTAAAACAAAAATTGTCTCTTAAACGGTAATTAAACAGAATTTACCAATAAAACAAATATTTAGGTCACCAATTAATAAAGGTTTTTAACCTTTTGAACAGAACCCCAGAAGTTATTTACTACCATATTTTCTCCATCTCGGAGATGAGATTAGTAGTAGTAGGAGACATTTTGTATATAGACCAGATAGAAAAAATATTATGTTACGTTAAGTTTTCGATTTTTTGGATCAATTTACATCTAAAAAAACATTCTTCGGGAGGCATGTCTTTCAAAATTGTATACAGGTATACATAAGGGCACTTTAAAGTAATGCAAAAAAAATACATTTCTGTAAGACACTCAGTTCTCCACTTTCTGCCAAGACATTGAAAATGTTGAGCGGCGGAATAACTGCGCGCTTCTTATACCAAAACGGGGAATTAAAAATATCCCTCCAAGTGGGAATCTAACCCACTACCGTCGCGTTTACAGTACACCAAGACAGTCTCTACAATGCGAATAAAAACAAAATAATGCATCGCGAGTAAATAATTATTTATCAACATCCAACAACACAATATTATGATCCTTAAGCTACTCTGTTTACAAAATAACTTAACAACTTAAGAAATATTTACAAGAAAAGAAAGTTAGGTAAGAAAAATCAATGGCCAACAAAGTTCAGCTCGGCGTGCCCGTCGCTGCGTCGCCTTCGTACTTAGAAACGAGTTCTAATAAAATGTTTTTATTCTTCTAAGCACAAACAATTTCTGGGCGAGAATTTACGAGATAACTTTAAATGTATCTCTTCATATATATTTTACATAATATAGTGATACACTATTCGCCGTACAGTAGGGTGGGTGCCGTCCTATTTTCGAGAGTTGAGTGATAAAACTTAACGCCGAGCACCGTCTATCAGACTAGGAAGATGAAAATAATTAAAATATATGTAGTTATTTATCAAAAACACACGATTATTACGCTTACCGCCAGAGGCTGTGCCTGCTCCAAAATGACTATCTCGAAATCCTATATTGCGTATTTAATTAATTTACAACGATATTAATCTAGCGACAGTTTGATTGAAATATCTGGTAGTATCACGGCTAGGCTTAGTATTCCATTCACAGTATTCAGGTACGATTTAGTACAAATTAATGCCTCGCTATAATGTATTCAACGCGTCTTCGCTGTTGATGAATATAGTAACGTGATATTATAGGATATAGTAGGATTCAATTATTCGGAGTATTTGTAAATACAGGATTTCTCAGGTTCCCTCTGCCTATCTTGGTATGTACAGGATATACCATGAGGCTAAAAATGTAAGTAAGGACCACTAAGAGAGGATTTATGGAACGAAAGTCCTATGAGAACAACAAAAAACGTGATTGTTTATTTTTTTTAAAGTATATGCAAATAAAGTTGCCTTTGACGTATTAGATATTTTAATTTTCCTCAAATAGTAAGACACCGTGTGGAACAGCGTTTTGTCTTTCAATACGTAACGTCTGGGATTCAAAAAGAAGAAAACTAAATATTTACACTAGAATTCTACTACCTACTTTAATATAAAAAAATTCAAAGGCTAACGACACATCAGTAAAATACGAAATAAGTCAATCTTGTAGTCCACGTGGCGTAGCTAAGTCACGAACGAAACATTCTATATATTTTATCCTAATGTTAGAATATGAATATTGAAACTTAAAGATTTTTTTTTCAGCTTCACGCTGTATCCCAAACACAGCACGGTAGGCAGAGGAAACCTTGTGTTAAGACACTCCGTTCCCCACTTTCTGCGGAATTCTAGAGGCATTGCGTGTTGACTGGCAGAACTCAACGCCGCGCTTAGCGTCGACACCAGAGAGAGGAAATGGAAATATAAATTTAAGTAAATATTTCATCTGCTTGAGTGGGGATCGAACCCACGACCAGTCGGTTTTACAGTCACACTTCGTGCCACTGCGGCCCGACTGGCCTCAAAATTAAAGATAAAACATATTTTTTTAAAAAATCTCGACTACCCTCCCGCACCTTTTAACTCTTCACTATTTATTGTCTTCAGGTTCGATCTCAAAGGAGATTAAATTCCGCTGTAAGACCTTTAGCAAAAAGGAATTTCTCTTTATTGATTAAAAATGTTGCTCCTTTCGTTAAATATCGGCGCTGAAATTCAAGCTTAATTAAAATACCGAATGCTGTGTGATTGTATGCAGTGCGTAAGTGTTACGAGTAGCTGGGAGGTGATGGTGCGTTGTCATTTATTAGTTCATTCAATTAACAATAATAATCTCCTTTTTTTAGCAAATACGTTATATTGGTCATTTATTATGTATATATGTTTAATATGTCGAAAAGAACCTATTAGGAATAATTAGACTTGTATTTGAAAAGTATTATGTACACATTTAAGATTAAGTACAAAAATTATTTGAATATTGTAGAATTTGAAAGCCCCACCTCTAAAATACTTTTACATTTTCATAGCTATTCACTGTATCCCGTATATAGCAGGGAAGATGGAAGGAACCTAGTGTTATTAGAGCGAGTCAATAAAATTATTTCGTTCCTCCGAGTAGGCAATGGAACCCATAATCGTCGTATTTACGGTCAAAGCTGTGCCGTTGCGCTAAGACCGCCTCAAATTATTCAGCAAGTTATTGTAAGATGTGAGGACTTAACCTTCTTAATATTGAACTAAATTTAACAAAAAGTTAAGATTTTAATAAGAAATTGACTTAATTCTGAAGTACGTAAGTGAAGTAGTCACATACAAACAAACAGACACATCACTCACGAAATTTAGCACACATGCTTGAAAGCCTAAATAGATCATCAATTATACCTAACTATTAACTAACTATGAAATCAATTTCATCAAATCACATACTGTACATATAAACAATATCTTTTATCCAATATTCTTGGCATATGATAAAATATTTCCATTAAAGATCATTCCCCACTAGTGGAGTCTCGTAGACTCGATTAAAACGTTGCACAGTTAATGAATGAGCTTTGGCGAAATATTTGTAACGATTCATTTCGTCCAATTAATGAAGAATTATGAGATTGTAATTTCGAATGAGCTTTTATGGTTACTTTAATGATTGAATGTTAAAATCATCATTTCATTTATCGAGATTGCTTAATCGACAACTTTCACTATCCATTTCATTCTTTTCTATTGTTTGGAGACATTTTACGCAATTACACCCAATATCAGTAAAAGTGGTTGTTTTATTTATTTATCTCTACAATTCCCTAGAGAGCCTGGTTAAGCCTTAGTCTGTACACAAGATAAAGCGCGGCGTTGAACTCCACTGCTAACACTAGTTTATCTCTGCCAGGGTATGCTTTAAAAACGTGAAGCTGCTTCATAAGAAATCGTTAAGCTTGTTACATCTATACCTAGTGCAAGGTAGAACATTAATATGTATTGCTTAGTGTAAAACATTAGGTCACTATCCCACTAATACCGAACACGCTTCATTTGGAACGACAATTCAAACCAAGAACGACCAAACTTGTGCTAAGCCTTAATAGCCCAATAAAGGTCCCGCTGCACGGTCTTTACACCGAATTAACCTTTCCATTTAATTGTGCTTCCCGCAAATAAAGAGAAGGTATAGAGCGAGGAGTGTACCACAGGGTACATTATTTAGGACCTAGGTTTTATTTACTATTTATTATCTTATATTACCCAAAATAAACAATAAAATGTTATTCTAATTAAGTTATTTTAGTATTAAGGAATAAAAAAAAACTTTGTGACAATTGATTACCTGCTTTTTATGATCAAACAGCTTAAAATCATTGGATAAATAATATATTTCATTCAAGAAATACTAAAGAATTAAATATAAAAAGTTTCGCTCAATCCGCAATGTCTCAAAAATTTGGCGGAAATAAAAATTGGCGTTTTAACACTAGGTTCTCTTTATTTAGCCTGCAGTTCGCAGCTTTTGGAGAGAGAGAAATACTAAAGAAATAATTTTATTTAAAACAAATATTTCAGTCAAATATTAGTATGAATATATTAATAACGATTATACCTGACTATTCATTTTGCAAACGTTGAAAATTATACCCTTATTAATATAAAACCAACAGTATATTAACTAAATACGCTCATAAATCACGATTGAATTGAGCATGAAGCTAATAACAAAGATACCGACATCAATTATACATCGTTGTTGGTGTTAAATTTGCTATTAATTTGATCAGAATTAACTAAAGCAAAAACCGAATTCATTATATTACGAGTGCATATAGTTTTAAGTTTTTAAAGCATGTACATTTCTCAATTTATTTCGATTCTAGTGATACTTTTTTTCGTTTTTACCCAAGTAGCAAAACAATCCAGTCACCAATTTTGGAGTTTTTGCATTAGGAGTGGCAGAACTCAACGCCGCAATTTGTCTTATTACCAGAACGAGTAAATGATATATACATATATCTTTAGTTGTTTACCTAGCATAACATACTATTGTCAAACAAATCCAAACACCCCAATCGACCCTCATCAACAAAAGTGTTAATCACATCCGTCCTAACGAACGAAAACGCTAATACTAACGACGTCAGCGGTCACAATCACAATCACTGATAACATCGACGCTGACTGCGCGATTGGTTTAGTGGATTCATTAACATTGCTTTACTTAACGCTCCCTTCTAACGTTTTAAGGAAATTTCGTTATATTTGTCGTTTTCTGTGCTTGGGAGAAAAATATTTGTGATAAGCTAAGGAATATTATGATAATGTAAGTACAGAAAGTGAATTGTGTTGAATTTTCTTCACGCTGTATCTCTCATATAGCACGTTAAGCACAGAGTATATAGAGTTAATACATAAAAAAAATAACTGTTTTCTCCTTTTATCCTTACTATCATTATTTGAAACTATTTACGTAATCAGTAAGTATTTAAATATGTCTGTTAATTTTGTATATACAAACAAAAAAATATATAAAAATATTATATAATTCATAAAGATAGTTATCTTCATAACTAGATGAATACGTAACCTTACCGTATTTCATGATCGAGTTCGCTGTAAGCCTACCGTCACCGTCAACTTGATTTATTTTTGTTAATACTCTTAGTCCGTTTGTTAATACTCTTAGTCTATAGACTTATTGAGGATTAAATCGTGGGCCTAAATTAGATTTTCGGCAACTTATGTCAGCGGACTTTTGGGAAATAGTGGAGGTAAATATCCATTTTTTTATTCTTAATTAAAAATATTATTATTAATATATATTTTTTATTGTAATGTAAACAAAAATAAATTAGATTCCCTCTATATCCCGCACGCAGCATGGTAGGCAGAGATAACCTAGTGCTAAGACAATTTGTTACACAGTTTCCGCTGAATTTGGAGGCATTGCGAGTTGAATGGCGGAACTCAACATCTCAAATGGAAATATAAATTTAAATAAACATTTCATTTTCTAGAGCGGGGAGCGAACCCACAACCACTCGCGTTTGCAGTTATAATTGGTGCCCCTGCACCACGACTGGATTCAAATAATATGATTTCATGAAAATATTTACTTTCACAGAAATTTATATTATCTAACTGATCATAATACATATTATACAAGAAGTAAATACATTTAGATCTATAAAACTCATCAAAAAATTTAATCAAACTCAGCTTCAAGGTGTATCCCGCGCAGAAACCCTTTTTCCACGACGACCTAACTTTTTAGTATATTTAAAGTACACAATAATATCTTAAAGATTTGTAACATTAGAAATGACTTAATAAACAATTCGTCGTCAATAAAACTGTCAAATCTACCCAACATTGTTAGGAAATGATAAATTCCAACCAATACATCGTTACAAAGACAAATTAATTGTTGAAGGATCTATTGCCTTCTATAGCGTTACTATGAATATGTATTAACGTATTAATTCGATGGTTGCAGCGCACGGTAATGGCTGGTATCGATCAGTGCAGTTGATGAGTTGGATGCTTTCGCAAAATAGAATATTGATGTAATTTGGAATATAAGACCATCAGGAAACTTTGAGTCACAGTGGGACGGCGTTTGACTATAAAGCTCAACAATCGTAGGTTCTTATCCTTCAGAGGGATGATAAAGTTTAATTATTTTAATTTTCTTTGTATAGTGGACAAAACACGGCGACTACCACTTAAAACTCTATACCTTGAAATATAGGGAACGTATTAACTTAATAAGAGATCCTTCTTATCTATCTATCATGTTATGTGGAAAATTAGGAACGGGAGTGTCCAATGACAACTGAGTCTCTTCACACAATGCTGTCAGGCTGCCTCTGCTTATCCTACTATGTGAGCGATTTTGTATCCCACACTTGCTAAATAGTTTTCGAATTAAAGATAAATAACATTCATATCTTTACAGTCAGACACATTCCTACGGCGGCTTGCGCAAAATAAAATCATAATTTTAATTATAATATAATTAATGCTCTCAGTATACATACATACATACATACGTCATACATACACACACACACATCGCTATCTCCACCAGTTTCAGTCGAGCCTAATCGCGTATAGAAGCTAATTAACCGCAAGCACTAATTGATGTAACTACACACAAAGCAGACAACCGCAGTTGACACAAAGACAAGCGTATTATTATTAGCTCCATAATGTAGCCTACGGTATGTTTTATTTATGAACCTCTGTGAATTTTTGTTTGTACATTTGGGAACCAATTTGGGTGCACTGGAACAACGTGTGACTGGAAAGCACGATGGTCGTGAGTTCAATAGCTATTAGGGGAAATTAATTATTCTCTTTATATTGCTCTGGTAAATAGACCAAACGTGACGTTAAATTTCGCCATAAGACGCAATATCTCAACGATTAGGCAGAACCTGTAACAGTATGTACCTTGGATATAAGTTAAAATTAAATAAATAAATAAAATAAAATATGCATGGCACTACACTTAAATAACATAGTTACTTATGAATAATACAAACTATATAATAATAATAATAATTCTTTATTTTCATCTCACAAAGCTTGATCATAATAGATACACATTTGACAAAAAAACCAGAGGTGAATTTTTTATACTATATTAATCGAGACGAGTTCGTGTATTATCGTCCCGAGTATCGCGACCGTCGTTCTGTATATATAGTGGGTAATGGTAGGAAGGCAGCGGTCGAGTCGAACTGTCAAGTACTACGGTACTAATATATATGATGCACATAAAGACTCGCACCAAATATATTATAAATATAACATAATAACCTATAATATTATAACCTATCGAAAATAACTATGCAGTGTAATTAAAATGACTCTATCTATACTCGTATAACTTTATATTATAAAGATGCAAACTTTGTGTAGTTAAATTAATTTAATTTTTGATTAGTTTGAATACATTTATGGTGGATAATCCATTTATCGCGGAAAACGATAGTATGACACGCTACGACGAAAATTTTCGATAAAGCTATGAAAAATGATGCAAAATAGAAGAGCTTTGGAGCGCATGATGATCATGTCTTAATTATTTCCGTTTGACCAAGCGATCTCGTCCATGAAAGAGTGGGCAGAAGAGTGAAAGAGTTGGAACCTGGAACCCTTGTGATAAGACTCTATTTCCATTACGATACTTTTGTCCCCACTTTCCGTCGAATTCTATAGGCATTGCGTATTGGCCGTTAGCAGACCACTACGTCTGCCACTCTCGTTACAAGAGTAAGAAAATAAAAATATTAAATAATGAATTTCGTCGGTGGGAGCCAAACTGTAATTTGTTGCGTGTGCAGTTGTACGCTTATACCCCTGCGCCACGTGTGTTACTGTAAACGCGAAAGATTCTAATCTTCTTGTATATACTAATAAAGATAATATTAGTATAGAAAAGAAAACCAGACAAATGTACACTAAACGAAAACAAAATAATAATCTAAACCAAAACAATACGTGAACATTTCAAAAGAACAGAAATCTTAACTAAACCTAAGCAGAAACAAAACCAAAATTCCAACCATTTTTCTTTTTTACATTGCATTGCTCAGAAATATTGCTCTCACAATTTTGACGTTCAGCATTATTGTCCCATGTCCCTTCTTAAGCACGCCTTTGTAAAGACAGTATTTTCTAAAGCTCTTACGACTTCAAGTGAACCTAATTTCAACGTTTCTAACACACAACTGATTTCAAGTTTAGTTTTATTTATTTATATAATAGTTTCTGTTTTGAGATTGTGATCGTCTTTCAAGTTTTCTTGTAATTTACTAACATAAGTAAGAGCTTTGACTATTTTTATATCATTTTATATCATTTATACAGTAAATATTAAAGTAAGAATTTAATTTGTAAGATTTGTGAAGTGTCACTTCACACTTAATCGTATAAAATTTTGCCGTAACTAAAAAACACATTCAGCACAGGACCTAATGTCAAGAATCGTCGTCCTCCACTTTCCGCTCAATATTCGAAACATTGTAATAGCGGAAATCCATGTCACGACTTATGTTGTCATCAGACCCGATTGACGCGTGATCAGTCATTAATTTTATTGTTACTTAAAATAATGAACTAATAAATATATGTAAAATGCTCTTAATATTTTTTTCCATTTATTTTTGCAATTGCTCAAAGCAGATTGCAGTTTCCCAGAATTTTAGAGCAAATCCCTTGTCTGTATAAATTTTCAACCCTCTGGGGCTCATTTCCGTTACACCACGACAAAGGCGTTCATTTGCTATGACGACTACAAACATATTGGTTTCAAATACTTTATCGCTTTACGACTTTATTCTTTAAATCATAGAAGCTAAAATCGAGAATCCTCTACCAAACTCGCTAATGACTTTATTTTTTTATTTGTCAAAAGGAAATTCGTTGCAATTTTCCATTTGTGACAGAATTGGGTTGTTTTGTTAATAAATGTGATTTTTTTTACATTTGAGAAAGGAAGGAAAGAAAATATTGCTCGAAAATAACTATGCAGTGTAATTAAAATGACATCTGACGCTGATAAAAGATTATTTTTCTATAGCTTTAAAATTATCAGTTTCGATATAGTGAGTTCGATATACTCAAAATATACTTACTATGTATTTCAACAGTTGTCTTTTTAATTTTATTAATTGCATATATATATCGGATATTCGGAGTATTTGGAGTAAGTAGAGAGTAGAGTCTAACGAGAGTAGAGTCTAACTAAAGAGAGTAGAGAGTAGAGTGAAACATTATCCTATATTTCGTAGAACCTTAAACTATACCTACCTAGGTATACTTAAACCTAGGTTTCTAGTCCCTTGGCCTACTAAGCTGTGCTGTAGAAACATGATGCTAAACAACGCTTCCATTTATGAGATTGGTACTTAACGTACGTGTGAAAAGTCATTGAGGGATCATATGACAGTTGAAAAGCTATGATATGACAAGTTTATACGTTATATTATACATATACATAAAAATCATTCCATTATACTCATGTCAGTGTACCCACATCAGAATTTGATAATATGATCTTCGAAAGAGGTTAACAATTTAATAATGTTTCATAGGTCTCGTCAATCCTGACCG
Organism: Heliconius sara; assembly: GCA_917862395.2. Taxonomy (NCBI): domain Eukaryota; kingdom Metazoa; phylum Arthropoda; class Insecta; order Lepidoptera; family Nymphalidae; genus Heliconius; species Heliconius sara. The sequence continues at coordinate 20,300,441 of OU860797.2, read as the reverse complement.
ATCGAGCTCCGATCTTAATTCTGAGGGTATTTCATATAAAAAAAAATAAAGTAAAAATCTTTTTTTTTAATTTTTACGAAGAAAACAAAACAGTACCACAAACTCTGCACTTTCTTTTTAAGCTTTACTCTATATTCCGCACGTAGTAGCGTAGTCAGAGGGAATCTGTGTACCTAGTATTGTGACACTCCGTTCTGATTAAATCTTTTAATTCATTTTAACTTTTCTGTCAAATAAACAGCTATAGAAAATAAAAAGTTCGTAATTTCTTCTCCACGCATATTCTCTATCACTTTCTGTCATCTAAAATGTTCAAAATATTTTAGTCAACTTTTACACTTCGTCTCAGTTATTTAGGGTAAATAACTGGGGTATCAATAATATCTCATTTTTTATATTCCGTCTAAAAAAAATCTACCATAGTAGGAAAATAAGAAAAAGAAACCAGCCAAATGCGAGTGAGACTCGAGCACGGAGGTTTCCGTACCAATTTCAATATCGTAAGTCAACGGAAAGTACAACTTATAAAAGTTGATAAACTGAAATATGCACTAATTTTTTGTGAAATTGACTGTAAACATAAGTTTATAAATATTGTTATCTATAATATACCTATAAATATTTCACTTTTCGGATTTTTTAATCTATTTGTGTTGTATATTATCACGACCATTTTTAACTGTAGGTCCACGGAAAGTACTATATAGGTTTTGATTAACGTGAATTTCAAACAAGATGTATCAAAACTTTTTTCTTTCTGTGCTCCAAAGTACTGTAGGCCTATATTATATATTTCATATTTATTTCAGTTTGTTATCTTCTAGGGATCTCAAGATAAATAGTATAGACACACAGATGGACAACGAAGTTATCCTCCATTATTCCTCCGAGTGCGATTGAACTCACAATCTTCAACATTTACTCCTAAAAGATGCCTAAGAACTCTTGAAATCGTCGTGATCTCCACATTTAAAAAAAAATATATAATATAGAATTTTTATTGAATAGGAGAAATGCACTAAACTATTTCACAGCGAGTGATGTCCGCATGGAATGGTGGTAAGAATGCTAGCGACACTTCTCCCTCTGAATCGCATCGCTGATTCTTTAGACGTAAAACGATTAAAAAAATTCTATCAAGTACGCGACGAAACTAAAATTTTTATTTTATGATCTTTCTAAAATTATTTAAGTTTTCTTTTTTAGAATTTATTATGTGTATATGACGGAGTCTTATATGGATTCCCAATCGTAAGAATGATTATATTTAAATTATACTTTGATTTTCCCGCTCTAGTAGATAATTGGACGTTCCCTCTGTCTCGTTTTCAGGGAACGCATAAAAAGCATGATAGACAAAGTTTTAAAACTCTAAAATCGACTTCCAGTTTCATAATATGTAAAACCAGGATTGTTCCACATGGATCTAAATTAAACTTTCAATAATTAAAATTTACAAGGACCATAGTGACCATAGGACCATAGTTTAAGGCGGTTACGTTCCTAAATCAAAATAAATAAATCAGCTTCACGCTGTATCCCGCACACTGCAGGGTAGGCAGAGGGAACGTAGTGAAAGACAATCCGTTCCCCACTTTCTGCCGAATTCCGGAGGCATTGCGTGTTAAGTGGCAGAACTCAACGCCGCACTTTGCCTCGACACCAGAGCGAAGAAATGGAAATATAAATTTAAGTAAATATTTCATCTCCTCGAGTGGGGATCGAACCCAAAACCAGTCGGTTTACAGTCACACTTTGTGCCGCTGCGCCACGAACGGCCTCGTTCCTAACGGAACAATAATTATCTGTTTCAGGTCGTTTATTTGTTGCGCGTGATTTAATCTTTTACCTTTATAGACCTATAGACGAGGCAGTTATAGCAGATATTTTAACAAAACTATCGGAAATATTCCACTGTAATAACTACATATTAGTACTTTTACTTTTTATTACATGAGTCTACTTTTCTATCAAAAACTTTGTTTTTCTACAAGGGTAGTAAAATAAGGACTTTCATTATAATAAAATTAAAACCAAAATAATATTTTCATAAATTTTAAAAATGCTAAGAAACATAAACTAAAGTAATTGTCCACATAAAAAACAGATAGTCCTAATCCCAACCCACCATACTCATCATACATCACAACCAAAACAACCATAAACATATCGAGGGCATTATCAGGCTATTCCCTTATTGCAGGCGTCATTATCTCAATGGCATCTATACATCGCCGTTCGCACGAACATGTTAGAACATTTATTACGTTCATTAGATACAAGCGAACGTGCAATGATAGAACGGCCCGACATAAGGAAATTACCATCAAAGAGTTTCAAGATTGTTGAATCAATTTGCCATGAATGGGACTAGATAAAAACGAATGTAGATCGTTTGAGCTTTTATTTGGAGTGCCCCTGATTGATGCTCGACTTGCTTAAATAAGCTTCGACAATGAATGAATGGCAATTAAAACTGCATTATGGCATTTTGAGTTTTAGGTATATTGGAAAAATAGAAAAATCAGCTTCACGCTATATCCCCAAAACAGCAGTGTAGGTACAGGGAACCTTGTATTGAGACACTCCATCCCCCACTTTCCGCCAAAATCTGGAGGCATTGCGTGTTGAGTGGCGGAACTCAACGCCGCGCTCTGCTTCGAAACCAGAGAAAAGAAATGAAAATATAAATTTAAACAAATATTTCATGTCCTCGAGTGGGGATCGAACTCACAACCAGTTGATTTTGCAGTCATACTTTGTGCCTCTGCGCCACGACTGGAGTCACAAACAAAAACAGTAGAAATTGAAAAAAAAACGATGACTACAAAAAAAATATTTATAATTAACTAATCTTTTAATTAACATTCGCTCTAAAAATACAAAAAAAAGTCTTAAATTCAATTTCTTTTGAAGAATTTTAAATCTTGTAATATTAAGAATTTATACTTCCAATTAAATGAACTAGATTGAAAACAATCTCTAAATCTGCCACGATTAGCGGAACAGCAACTGTCATTAAGACATATTGTTCATACAGACGTGGTCAAATGACACAACACACACTAAGCTGTACGCACTTGCGGTGAATACCTAAGCAAAACAAAATCAATCACGTCCTAACAATCACAATGGCCTTATTACGATATCCACAATCACGTTCCAAGCAAGCATCGCATTTACATATCAATAATTGCAGAGTAAATTCGACCTTATTGCGATTGGATTGAAGCTGGAATGGTGTGATCCAATATATCTTATAAGAACAGTGGGCGTGCATAATTTGGTCGTGGGTAAAGAACAATATACTTGCGGTCATTCTGAACTGTATTAATCCTTTGTAAGACGTCCGCACGCTTGATGTGTGTGGTTATAGTTGGAATTACGTCTATGTGGTGTATCTGGTGTTCATTTTAAACATAATCTTGGATGAGTTGGTTGTCTTTAAGAACAATGGTTGTAGGTTCGATTACTACAACAAGCATTTTGAACATTTTGACCTTTTTTAAAGTATTATATTCTTAGGATTTTTAGTAAACGTATAAAACTTTTAATGAAACGATTTATAAGAAAGGAAAGGATAAAAGTAGTTACGCTACGTTCAATTCTTATATTCGTACATTGTTTTATAGAGTATCAAAGATAAAAATGTTTAAATCTTTCAAAATCATAAAATTTTTGAGTCAGCAATAGAATAGAGTCTCCAATTCCTAAACTTCTATAAAATAAATTAAAGACTATAGAAGACTATAGAAAAGATTATAGAAGTATCCTGCCAAATGTGAAAAGGATATGAAATTAGAAAACAATTAAATGTGATAACGTGATTGATCTATTTTAAATGAAACTAATTTAACCGGATTAATCGCGTATATTTAAGATTTTATATTTTGGAAACCCGACGTTTCGAACACTTTGCAGTAGTCCGTGGGCACGAAATAAATATACGCGATTAATTCGGTAATAATCGTGAAAATCAAAGAACTTATTTTGTGATTGATCTAATTATAGCACATTACACATTATATTTAACGTGATATAATTAATCAATCACGTAAGCAAGTCATAGAAATTATTTTGTACAATAAATTTGCACAATAATACTGAGCTTGTATGGGCCGCCTCCGACTAGATGTGTGTGATAATGATAGGAAATGTTTATAATAATCACTGTGATGTAGTTTAATTTCAGGTTGAACTATTTCATTGATAAGATATAGACTTGATTGTATAACTTAACATAGCTTCACGCTTTATCCCTTAGCGGGGTAGTCAGAGGAAGCATACCTCTTTTGCCTCGTCCACTGTCTCTTCAACCTCTTCATACATGCCCTCCAGGGGGTCCTCATGCTTTTTACATGACTTTCCTCCAGTATCTTTGATACTGTGTTTTCGAAGGTCAACCGAGGTATTTCTCTAACTCACTTACCATTCACTTTTCCATCATAATTTTTTTTTGCCATTCTCTCATCACTCATTCGTTTGACGTGCCCAAACCAGCTAAGCTAAGCTAAAAACGTTAGAGATTTTGAAAAATTTGAACGTAGCGGGACTCGAACCCGCGCCTCCTGGAAACCGACCGTATACATCGACGACCGAAATATATATTAATATATTTTTTAAATAAATATTAATATATTTATAAATATATATATATTTTATATATTACAATTACAATTTTTTTATAAATTACAATATTCTGTCTGAACGCTTCTGTCTTGTAAAAACTGCAGATCGCTCACACAATCAAATAAAATATAACTTTGTATTTCAGAAAGATACTATTGTTTTTTAGTTAAACTACTAGAATTAGGGATTTTCCATTAATTAATGCCATTTTGGCGTTGGTGCAAGTCGTCTAACTTAAAGCCTTGTCTAACAGTCAGAGCACAAAAATGATAACAATTTAAATGTAAAAGTTACCAAAGACGCTGTCGTTTTCCGAGGGCACAAACTAGGGCTGGTGACTGTAAGCGAGAAGGTTGTGAGTATTATTTAAGCTCGAGTAGAAAAATATTTACCATTTTTATTACCGGCGCGAGGAAAATAATATTTTAACGATTAATTCCGAACCGGTAACGGACCCGCACCGTCACACGCCTGTGCCACTACGACAGCCTCACAAAACATATATTTTTCTCACAAGAAATATATGTTTCACTGAAATCTGTAAAAAGTTTTGTAGTAGTTTTCAAGGGTCGTCCCTCAGAGGGCAGGTGTCGCGTGATTAAGTATCCTAACCGTCTTTGTCACCTGTAACAAGTGGAACATATGCGAATTTACGGATACTCACGAAAAGGTTACAAACAACAACAAAAAGGTTTCTTTTCTATTTATAATTTATAGATGTCATCCTAAAGTGACTCTTCTATTGGAAATCTGGTATGTCTCAAAAATGTCTGCTTATATATATATAATATGGTTATTGCGGGTATAGTCACAAAATAAAAAAAAACGTTACGTTATTTTGGGTTATATATTTTTGGAAATCTGACGTTTCGAACACTATGCTTCACGCTGTATCCCGCACACAGCAGGGTAGGCAGACGGAACCTAGTGTTAAGACACTCCGTTCCCCACTTTCTGGCGAAGGGGCACAAAATGTGCCTGTAAACGCGAATGATTGTAGGTTCGATCCCCACTCGAGAAAATTAAATATTTACTTAAATTTATATTTTCATTTTGTTGCTCTGGTGTCAAAGCAAAGCGCGACATTAAATTCCGCTGCTTAACACGCGAAACGCACACGAAAAACGGAGTCTCTTAGCATTAGGTTCCTTCTGCCTACCCTACCTAAAGCTGAAAAATATATAAAACAAGTTATCAATGTAGGTTTTTATAGTCTAGAAATAATTTTCAAAGAACACTCAATTCGTATAAAATATGTAAGCCTGAACGAGCGCCCGCAGATTGAGATGTCAACGTTTGATACTCAGTTATTTTATGTGCGGTATGTCCACACACACACACACACACACACGACCCCCCACCCCCGTTGCGCTTAACCAATATTAAGATTTCGACTACTTGTATGCTTATAAAATATATAATTATACCTTAACCTTAGAGTTTCGAGGTGTAGGCCGTTGTGGCGCAGAAGCACACGCGACTGTTATGAGTTCGATTCGGTGGCCCGGAATGAAATATTTAATAATTTCCTTTTCACGATCTGGTAACGAAGTAAGGCGCGGCGAAGTTTTCAACCCTTATTAGTTAATTATTATTATTTATTTCAATATCGACTCATTTATCGTGCTTTTTGCTATCATGATTATACATTTATTTTTATATATTATTTAATAAATATTTAGATATTATTATATTTGTATAATATGTCCTTAAAGGAGTCCAGTCATTTCTTTAAGGCGTTGAGTTCCGCCTACGTACTACGCTACCGTGACACAGTAGAAAAACGTTTGACTGTAAACTTAACATTTTTCCGCTATGGCAAGCTAAAATGCGGTGTATAGTTCCACTACTCAACACACAATATTTTGAGTCTGGGGCAAAAAGTGAAGAAACATCTCATCTCATCTTCACCTACTTATCTGACGTTCGTAATTAACTAACAACTTAGGGAAAATGAATAAAAAACAAGGTCCTCGCGACAACGATCTCATTAGAGTAAGAATGTACCTTCGTCATACATTTATATTTGCTTACAAATAGAATAAAAATATAGAAGCTACCGTACCTTTTTCAACTTAACGAGGACCTAGAGGTATACATTAAGTTTTGATGAAAAAAAAACTTGACCGATATAATAGTGTTGGTAGAGCTCGTTATGGTGCAGAGGAATCTGACCGTAGTGGGTTCCAGTCCTACTCATGGTTGTTATGTATATACTGATACACAAGGCCCTTGAGGTGTAGTGGCACAAATACGACTATTATAGGTTCAATTCCGTTCAGGGCGAAAAAAAAATTGGTAGGTACGGAATACTAAAAAGATTAAATATCATTCCTGAGTAGGGATCGACTGTTTGTGGGCATCGTATTTACAAACGTAGTCCCACAGCGTCAGGACGGCCTCTATTCTTAAAATATTTTATGTTTACCCAACACCTGGTAAAATAATATTGATGCTCTACTATTTGAGTACTTGATTGCTTCTAACGTGCCTCCTTTGGGAAGTCCTAAAGGATTTTGTGTTTTAGAAGAAAACTTTAGTAAATAATTTACAGACACTTTTTTCGCTTAAGGCGATACAAAGTTTTTTATATCGCCCAAGGGATGAAGACAAATTGTTTGTGATTTAAACAACTTCAGAGTAAGCTTTTGATATTATTGGAGGGTGAGGCCGACGTGGCGCAGCGGCACGGCGTCACTGTTGGACAGACCATTTATCGAGGAAGGCTATAGACATCACATTAATCGATTCGATATAAACAACTGTACCTGCGGTCGGAGCAACCTGACCTGACGGGGGGAACACTTAGGATATGTCATTTGTAATACTCTTTACAAGTTTACTTTTACGGCGAGACCGCAGACAACAAGACTAAAGATGATATTTTACATTAATATTCAAGCCTTTATTTGAGCCCATTTTGACGTAGGAGCACAAACGTAAACGCAAAGATTGATTCCCGCCCGGAGGAATGAATTATTTAATATTTTCATACTCCCACACTGGTGGTAAGGTGAATTGTGGCGTTGAGTTTCGCTACTTAACACGCAATGCTTTGAGCATTCAGCGGAAACTGGGAAATGGAAATGCCTCAATGGTGACGGTCAAAGCACTTCCTTAACATCAGATTCACAGATTCCATTTGCTTAACTAGCTTTGTGCGGAATACAGCAACAAACAAGCAACATAAATACGTCAACATTTGGTGATATTTTCAGAATGCAGAGGGACAGTGTCAATTACAATCTCGGAAGATCATTATTTCCTTCACGTACGCTCGTAAGAGCGTCCCCAAATTTAGACCAAGTCATGTTTATTTTCAAGTACAAGTACTTACTGTACACTTGTACACTGGTTGGGAATTTTAATATTTACGTATTTATGTTCTTTTTTCTATAGTATATGTCTAGTTTTTGCTCTGGTAACAAGACTAAGAGTGAAAAATGAGAAACAGATTGTCTTAACACAAGATTTCCGCTTTTACTCTTATCCGGCTCCTTAAGTATTACATGATATTCTTGAACATGAAATAAATGCTGTAGTGTCACTATAGAAATTTTAAAAATATATGCAGAAATTCTTGTTATTAAGAATAACAAATTCGTCATAGAAGAAGAATTTCAATATCTTTCAAGCACTAATAAACACAAAATATAATAGATATATATAAAACAATATTTTATATTCGTACAAAACACAGCGTACTCGAAACCGCGCTGTTGGAGACTGTTCAAGAATTTAAAACATTTGCTAAATATTTGAATACTCAAAAAATCAAAACGATTTTTTTCTTACAGGTGGAGTATTGTCCCTCAGAAACCTATCCATCTCGGTACCCCGAGCGGTCCTCTCGGGTGAGGGTCAGTCGGCAGTATTGCGATGTTCCTACGACCTCGAGGGAGCTGCCCTGTACTCCATACGATGGTATCGCGCTGAAACAGAATTCTATAGATATGTGCCGCGAGAAATGCCTCCGACAATGGTCTTTCCGTTGCCTGGCGCTTCAGTGGATGTAAAGTATTCAATTTTTATTTTTTCACGTTTTTTCCGAATATAGCAAGAGAGATCGACAAATCACGTAGTTACTCTACGACGTAATAATTAATCATTATGCATACTTTTATAAAAGTTGTATATATATATATATATATATATATATATATATATATATATATGTAAATGTAAATTACAAATACTGTATATGATAAAGCCACACTTACTTATGCATGTATATTACTTTCCAAAGACAATGAATATTTAAAATAATTAAGTATGTTTCCTCAGATCTAATTTTGATCAAATGAAATATGGAGTTTATACTTAAGGTATAACGTAAGTTGACAGAAAATAACTAAATCAAACATGTCGTTTTTTTTTAATAAAACAACTTTTTTGGCCTCAAGCTGTAACCTGCATACACCAGGGTAGGGAGAGGGAACCTAATATTAAGACATTCCGTCCTCTATTTTCCGTTTGGGTAGCGGAATTCGACACGCGCTTGCCTCAACACCAGATCGAGGTAATGAAGATATTAAATATTTCATTTCCTAGAGTGGTAATCAAACTCACAATCTGTCCCATTTACTGTCATTTACTTTGTGCTCTGTAAATGTGTCAAACACAAAATATGAAAATATTTATTTATATATATTTTATTATAAAAAACATATCATCATCAGCTAGCGCAGTCTGACCACCAACAAGTCCGAATAGTGAACCTCAACAGGCGTCTTAGTGGCGACTACCAGTGCGAGGTTTCGGCAGACGCGCCTCTCTTCCACACCGATATACGATCAGCCCCTCTCACTGTAGTAGGTAAGTTAACGCTTAGGTGTAAGTGTTATTTTTTAAGTACGCTCTGTATCCCCATATACCAGGATGGGCAGGATGGGCAGGATTCATTACAACTAAGACAATGCTTATTTTATTCGTAAATTTTAAATAAGCAGTAGTTGCTTCTTACTTGATTAGCACAAACAAACATAAAGTCAAGAAATTCTTATTGCATTAGTTGGTAATAAGGCCATAAAGTAGTCAGTTCACTACTATTTTACTGTGAGGAATTTTACTGTGAGGAATTACCGTGTGTTTCAGTGTACTTTACAAAAATACATTTATAAAAAAGTTGTAGTTAAATTTCCTTACATGATGTAAGTTAGATAAAGAAATATCCTTATTAAGGCTTGTAGAGATCTTGGCGGAGTTGGAACGTACTTACACAAAGGTGGTGGATTCGATCTTTATTAAGATGTATATATGTTATTTCCTTTTTCGACACATTGGCGTGATTAGTGACTCAGCGTCGCATTTTGTCTTCCAGAACGGAGAATTAAAACGAATTAAAATAACATTATCATAGGGGATATTATTTATTAAAAAAATAGCTGTTCGGATATATTACATAGAGCACCACGTCCTATTCCACCAGCTAACTTATAATGCCTCTTACATGGTCTAAACTGTATTCGACTACGCTAAAAGCAGAAAGATCTTCAAAGAACAAGAACAGATGTATATTTATATGTATTTTCACAGATCCACCATTTCGAGCCCCACGATTGATCGTATCTCACAGAAGTTATTCAAGGGGTGACGTCATTCGTGGCAACTGTTCCATTGACGAAGCTTATCCTGCACCGAATATAACGTGGATATTAGATGATCACAAGGTTAGCAGGAATCTTATATGACTTCATAAAATATTGAGTTCTAAATTAATATAAATTATAAACATCCGAAAACATACAAAATTAAAACTAATTACTTATAAAAAGCGGTTTATAGAATACTTATCTATGATTCCTAGGTCATACGGACAGAAAAACTAATATGATGAATACTATAAGAGTTCCATTTCGCCCCATGCGACGACATAACTAAAAGCTAAAAAGAGCGACAGACGAAAAGTTTCTCTATTTCCATAATATCACACTTCGTTCCCTGGAGTGCTACGGACATATAAATAGATTTAGCTCCACTCCACGACCCTACAAATTGCCTGAACGACGCAGCTCTCCGAGGACTCGGTCCAAAGAACCTGCAAGAAATTTAATTCAAAAGTGTAAAATCTCAGACTTGTGTAAATCGTAATAAGTGGGTAGTTAAAATATATGTAACGGTTGGAGTTGGGAACGAGACGTTTTAACCTTGGATGCCATTTACTTGGGCTATATGGGCTAACTTATTTTTAAGGTGCTATGATAATTGAAGTTTATTATACGCTTTTACCAGATTTTGTTAGAAATCAGAACGTTATTGGTTTTTACGGAAGCTCGATGTCTAAAGAATATTTATAAGTTGTTGGATTTTATTAATCATGATTTATTACTAAAAATATAAAAAATAATCGCTTCCCGCTGTATCACGCATTAAGGAGACTAGGCAGTGTCAAGACACCTCGATTCTATCCAATTTTTGCGACATTGCGTGGTGGATTATACTTTTTTATCTTTCTAATGGATTAAATAAAAAAAAATACCCAATAAAAATTGCATATTTAAATATCAAAAAATGCTTAAAACCGAATAAAATAGAAAATCTCATTAGGGTTTTAGTCGCTTAAAACGTCTGTTAATGTTTTTCTACATATCATACATTACGCGACCAACCAAGTACCACTTTAAACTGAAACCGCACATCGGTTACACTTGTACACACTTGAGTGTCAATTTGGCAGCAGAATCTGCCAAATTGATACTGACATATAATGGAAACTATGACTTGCAACGAAACTGCGTCCGCTTTAAATGCGATGGTTGTGAGTTCGATCCATTGTCTCTCTCATCGAAATTGTTTCGTGGAGCATTAACTTAACTAACTTCCTTTACTTCTACCAATTATAGGTGATCTAATAAATTATTTAAATAAATACAAATTTATAATTTAAATATTGATACACCAGTGTGCGCACTTGACCCATACGTGTGATTGTTTAAGCGACAGGTTGTGGGTTCGATTCCTACTCGAACAAATGGTTATTTAACATTTTTAATTAACATGCTATAAATTTGTTAAATAAATTCAATACCAAAATTTGTGGAAAGTAAGTAACAGAAGTATCTTGATAGAAAAGGCGTGTTTTAGCACTAGGTTTTCCAGGTTCCCTCTGCCTACCCTGCTATGTACGGGAAGCACACAAAATGCATAACTATATGTAAATGAATTATTACGCTATATACATGCAGCCAAATTGTGTGTTTACAAACATGCATATACGATTATATATAAATGTATGAACAAATTATAAATTTAATTATAAGATTAAAAAGTTTGTTTTATTAGACGCCCTAATCTTTGGACCTACAACGATCAAATAAAAAAATTTGCTCATTGATTCAGGAAGGCTATACATTAAATCATGTTAATATTTGTACCGCTTGTACATGCGGTCAGAGTTGCCTCGAACATTAAGAATGTATCATGTATCTAACACATTTCTTAGTTATTCCCACAAAGCTTAAAATAAAATAAAATAAAATAAAATAAAAATAGCCTTTATTCTCTGACCTAAGTTTCTTATATCTATTTACAGAAAATTTTATATATTTTATTTCATTACTATATTACTAAATCTATATAACTTATTTACTTAATATTTATTTTGCACATTATATGCAACCAGGTCAGGTTGTCTTGTGACATAGGCCTCCTCCAATTCTTTCCATTTATTGCGGCACTTTGCTAAACGTCTCCATCCATTTGGTAGGTCATCTTCCCATCTTCTGATTTGCCTTCCTCTTTGTCTTTTCCCATTTCTCGGATACCACTCAGTAACTTTCTTAGACCACCTATCCACCTTGCTTCTCATCATATGACCAGTCCATTTCCATTTAAGAGTTCTTACTTTAACTTTCACATCTTTTACTTTAGATATACCTCTAATTTTTGTGGCTTAGTAACTTTATAAACATCGAATCCACGACCTCCGATTAAACTATGCAGTTCACTAACCATAAAGCTAGCGAGTTCCACAAATTATGTAAATTAATACAACATTAACATGAAGTGTGCAAGGCGTGAGGAGGAGGAGGAGGAGGAAATGCATTTACAGTAACAAATGTAAGAATTGTTGCCACTAGCTGTGTTAATAGTGAAGAGCTGGGATCCGCTCAGAGCTCCACATCTCGCGGGAAATCTCGAATTGTCTCGCAAAGACTACACTTCTTGAACTTAAGGAAATGAAATGCACAAGTGCATACATAAACTATTACTTTTGTACTCAGTTACTTTTGATATTGTAAATATTTGCCATCTATCTGTTGCATGCCTTTTTGTGAATGTTATTGTATTTTCGTTTTTGTGTTGCTTATAATAGAAAAAGGCGACCGTGGCGTAATGGAATAAATATTATTCAATCCCCCGCACCGACAAAGCGCGATGTTGGCCACCTAACACGCACATTTTTCTAAGTTGGACTAACACTAAACTCCCTGTGACTGTCTTTCTTTACTCGAAGCAGCCTAGGTAACATTTCTTTTTTTATATTTAGACTTGAGAGGTTCATGATATTATGGTCCAAATCGCATATATACATTACAGGAGGCGTTAGTGTTTTCTAGTGACTCTGTAACAAATATTTAAGTTTAGGCATGTTCTCAATAAAAAAAATAAAAAAATCAGCTTCACGCTGTATTCCGCACACAGCAGGGTAGGCAGTAGGGAACCTAGTGCTAAGGACCCCATTTTCTGCCGAATTCTGGAGGCACTGCGTGCTGAGTGGCAGAACTTAACGCCGCGCTTAGAATCGACACCAGAGCGAAGAAATAAAAATATAAATTTAAGTAAATATCCTCCTCGAGTGGGGATCGAACCCACAACCACTCGATTTACAGTCACACTTCGTGCCGCTGCGCCACGACTAGCCTCAAATTCATTAAATACATAATGACAATAATTAAAGAAATAAGTAAGTCCTCACAATTTTAACAGGTTGCCGAAAATATAATTACATAAAAAAATATTTCAAATTATGAATACATTTTTACAAATTTGAATGTTTAGGAGTATTTTAAAAGTTACAAATATCGTAGACTTTAAGTACAAGCCGAACGAACTAAACGTTTATTTGACAATGTTGACTCCAAACTAAAATGAAGAAAGCGATTTAGCAGAAAACATGTTTCTAAACAATTAAAAAAGAGTATTTTTTATTTTTGTGTTTTATTTATACCACAGATAATTTTATGCTATATTGACAGTTTTCAAATTTATAAAATTACATTTATACTCTACATTTATCCAGCATTAAGTAACATTTATATTATAACATAATTATCTTCTTATATACTAGCTACAATATCAATGCATAGATCAATATTTTAAAAAGATCATAATTATAATTGTAACATCAAAATAAGTTGTGCTTAAGTTCAAACGAAATGTTATCAAATAAAAGACGAACGTGACATGAATACAACTCCTCCATAAACAAAATCGGTCGAAGCCTGATTTTTACACAAATTTCTATTCCGCTGTAAGTAATTCTGAAATGCTGAGTAAATAGCTCTTAGTGTATTGTATTATCTTGGGATATTTTTGTTTGAACATAACTTTCTGATGGACCGATTGTTTGTTTAAATGACCGAAAGGAAAAAGGCTGTTTGCATTATACTGTTTTAGAGCTTCATTCTGTGGTCAGCAGGTTAGACAGCGGGGAAGATGAGAACCTAGTTTTAAATCACTCCGTCGAATTCTTGAGGCATTATGTGCTGAGAAGCGAAACTCAACGCCGCGTTCTGTCTTGTTACCAAAGAAATGAAAATATTTAATATTTCGTTTTATCGAGTGGGAATTGAAGCCAGCTTCACGCTGTATCCTGGTTTTAGCAGGATAGGCAGAAGAAATCTAGTTTTAAGACTATCCGTTCCTCGTTTGCTGCAATTTTTTTCGAGACATTGCGAGTTGAGTGGTGGAACTCAACGCCACGCTTTTCCCTTTTTTTACAGTTACACGCTTGGCTCCCTGCGCTATGACCTCTTCTATCTATTGTTATACAAAAATATTTTAATTTTACTAAAGAATAAAATTAGAACTTTCCAATTAAATTTTTCGTTGCATCGAGATGTTATTGCGAAAAACTTAATAATTACACAAATATATTAATTTCAGTCATTAGCTTAACCTATATTCTAGAAAAATCTACGCAAGAAACAGCCTTAATATGAATAAAACTTTATAATGAAAAGCTGAAACAAAAACATGTACAAAATCAACGAAGCTGCCGAAAAAATAAAAACTATTCAATACTTAAAATAACAGACGCCGATAACTTTTTCTCTAAACGTCTTCTTGGTAGTTAAAAATTCCAAAGTAGTTCTGCCTTTTAAATTATACAAAAACACAGCGCTTTTAAAATTCATGAACAATCAAAAGTTGGACGGCATCGGTGATTCGGGGACATTTCCATACCTCCTGGAAATTGTGATGAAGTTAGTGATCAAAACAATGTCGATGGTTACGTGTTTAAAAAAGTTTTAAAAATATGAAATTAAGTTAAATCAGCGTCAGATTGAATTAATTTTTTCGGCTTTATTAAAAGTAAGGCAAGTGATAGTTCCTTTATTCAACATGCAATGTCTTGAAAATTGGGTAGTGCATGGAAAACGTTATATCTGGAATACAGCGTGGAGTTATTAAAAAAAATCTACAAACTAAACAAGCTTTGCTTTGTATCCCTAGCAGGGTAGTCAGAGACACGAAGCGCAAAACGCTGTTGTCTTGTCTGCGTACTTCTTTCGCTTCGTCCACTGTCGTCAACCTCTTTCTAGATGCTCTTCGTATTTTTGATACTGTATTTTCGCCGTCTCTTCAATGCAGCTAAGGCACCGTTAACACTGTTACTGGCAGAAATACGCATTTTGCATCCATCCCCTGTCTTTCATCTCTACTGAAAATACTTCCCAAACATTCATTCACTTCTTCTAATATATATCCATCCCATTTACACTGATCTTTCATTCCGACTTTTCTTCATTTCTTTAAAATATCAGAACCTTTGTCTTATTCGTATTCAGGCTTAGACCATTATTTTCACACCCTTCTTTCAGTATGGGGACTAATGCCTGAAACTCGCATTTTGATGCAATTAGTACTGCATCATCAGAATACTAGTTTGATGCGTCCATGGGAAGGAGCTACAAAAATTATCTTTAATGTTTGTCTTAATGATTTAGGATCAAATTTAAATATTTTTTCTTTATTGCAATTAACCACTCAACTAAGATAATTATAAATTAGAGTATCAGTAGTAAACATATTCATAATAATAATATGTTTTTTAAGTATGTGATAATCGAAATTTTGAAAACAAAGAACTGAGTGACTTTATTGAATGAAGTTTATTTCCCACAAAATACAAAGCATTAAGGAAGATGAAAATTTAATCAGCAGTTTTAGCAATCGATAGAAAAAAAAACAAAAAAAATGAAAATATAGAAATTTGAACGCAGCAGGACTCGAGCTCGCGCCTCTTGAGTTGAGGTGTATTGATTTGAGAAGTAGCACTTAAAAATGTTAAAAATATTGAACTAATATCATTCTCTTCCGCCAAATTCCTCTTAGCAACAACCTTTGGACAATGTAATTTGTAACAATCCTACAGAGATGCTAAAAATATAATTAACGTTGTAAGCACACTTATTAAAAATTTTGCGAACCTTGATAAACATAAAGAATAGATGGTTTAGTAATCAAAATGCTTGGAAGGTTCCCCAAAAGGCGTAGATTCAAATCCCATTATGTTATTTTTTTATACGGCTAATAAAACAGTTTATTTTTTAATTACATTAAAAAAATGCAAAATACTTATCTATTAATAATTATTAATAAGCCTAATTTATAGCATACTTTGCTTCTCGTCTATATATTTAATAAGCACTACAAATCCTAGAGTTTTCAAATTACATAAAACAGCGTATCACTTACACCACACTCGTGTTTGCATTTCGCTTTGTCCTCAAACGAGTCTACTCGTTAGCAAAGTAAAAGATTCTTTTTCCTCCAATTGATTTCGTATAAACAGACTGATTTGTCCTCGTTTATTACTATATCGTCTACTGTTCTGATGAATCTTTGAGGGTCCTGAATACCTTTAAAGCTTTACTATTGAATATTTTAAAATGAATTAACGTTTACTAACTTATAAATCCCTTTTTGCTAGAAACTCTCATAGTAAAAAAACAGCTACACGTATTTTCCCGTACAGCGACTTAGCAAGTTAGACAGAAGAAACGTGGAGGGTCTACGTTTTATATGTACTTACATGTTTAGGCATTACGCAGTGAGTGACGGAACTCAACTTCGCGTTTTATCTGTCAAAGCGGTGAAGCAAAATAAATAAAATATAATCACTTCGCATTCACAGTAAGACTCTATCCCACTGCGCCTCAATGGCCTCTATCTCATAGAGATTGACTATAATGTATTAAATTCCTTTTGCTTTATTAATTTCTAATACTGTTTAGTTTATTTTAGCTTCCCGTTGTATCCCACACACAACAGGGTAGACAGAGGGAACCTAATATTAAGACACTCCTGTCCCTGCGCCACGATGGCCTCAAAAAAATATGTAATTTGATGTTTAACATATGATCATACTTTTCTTTTGATTTGACTGATTCAACTGATCTCAACATTTAATTACGCTAACGAGACTTTTCTTATTAATTATGATGATTTTGAATTCATATCTTATGCGATTCAAATTTATGTTTGAAATTCTTTCTTGAACTACAATATCCAGTATATTTTATTTTACAAAATATATATTAAAATTTAAATGTAGCTAGATTTGAATCCGCGCTTCTTGGAACACATCCAAGTGCTCTATCCATAAAAAGTTCATTAATTTGGACTTTAAAATGGGGACGGTATTATTGTACACCATTCAATTGACACACAGTTCTGATTTATACGACGTAAAATATATCACTTATAACTTTAATTGACCTATATATTAACTGAGTGGATGTAAGTGGAGCAATTATAATGAAAATGTAAGATGTGTCTTGTATCATTACTTTATATTGAGATAAACAGATGTTTGAGATCATTACTATATAGAAATTCGTAAATTGATTTTGCAGGCCCCATGAAGTCACGTCAGTCCCCATGTTCATTTGACGATGCAAATAGCTTACATTTTTCTTGCCTAAGTGTTTTATTGCGAATGCAAAATGAATTAATTCATCGATGCGTCCTCTTTACATGCCTATTCCTTTTGATATAGGACACGAATAACTTGTTATGTACGTTTGTATGTATGTTTTTCTCACAGATCGCAGAAACTGTGTCATGGAGGTCATCGGAACTGGACTTCAAAGAACGAGGTGCTTTCAGCCAGCTAGAACTTACGATATTAGAAGCTGAGAACTACAAAGTGGGTCTCACCTACACCAGCGCGAGTCTAAATAGGGCGTATCAGGACCACTACATATACGATCGTGAAATGGAAAATGACAGAGAAGTTGTAAGGTTAGTGACTATTTTCAACTGCGTATGCATTTCCAAATAACCTTCATTATCCGCTTAGTGACGAATAATAATAATAATTTAAATATAATAATTACCCTTAACGAAGATCAAAGCTTCCGGCTGAAGCAAAACGAAACGTACATTCGAGTTATTTGTATATGTTCATATTTTCTTAAAAATATGAATATAAAAATATGTATTATTTTTTTTTTATTTTTCATTTTTTTATGTGATTAGTTGAATAGTCTTTATTTTTACAGAATTAAATGTAAGTTATTAACTTTACTATTATTTAAAAACAGATAACAGTAAGTAAGAGACAACTAAGATTAAATCAGTTAATATTTTAAATTAGTAGGCAACTTATATGCTTGGGACTAAGCGTGATGTAGAAATAACTGAATTTGAGGCTATCGTCTATCTCTCTCTTGCTGTATCGCTATCTCTCTCTATCTCTCTCTTTCTCTCTCTCTCTCTCCCTCTCTCGCGCTCTCAGGTCTACTCAGATTAATAAACAATTCATTGTGCTGGTAAGAAGACAAAACCGTGTTGATTTCCACTACTAAAAACTATGTCTCGACTAAGTGGTTAACTGAGTATTTTAACAATAGGTGAATCTGTAACGCACATTTTATTCGAATGTCCAAGATTTGCTGCTTACCGCTTCGATCTCCAAACGCATATCGATATAGACCTAACCGAAGCCAATCTTCCAAGCATTATGATAAATCCTATCTTTCGGAAGGCTCTCCTCGATTATGCCCTAAAGTCTTTTAGTATCGCATGTCGCCGAAACAGCACCAGAAATACAGGAGATTCCCATAGCCTATCAACACCAATAGCACAAACAAGCACAAACACACACGTAGGTCAACAAATACCAAACATACACCCGCAACATATAAATATAGACACTGCACTCCAGCTGCTACAACACGCCCAAAGGAGCAAGCCAGGATTAAGAACAATAGGTGTGGCCCTCTACATGGATGAAAATACTGAAAGGTTGGGCATAAGCTTCTGCAAGCCTAGAAATCACAAATACATCGCGATATCACCTGGTCTGGCTAGTCTGTTGAATGGTAGCACCAAGAAAATCGCAGTAAGACGCAAAATCTATGAAGCGTTACCCACGAGGATGGTTGGTGACATTACATGTCGAATAGTGAAATCGAAAAACAAATCGATAATACTCCTCGACTGGGGTGAAAAAACACCATTCGCGCGGGCTTGTGAGCTGCTCCATAAACTGAGTGAGACAACAGAACAAGGGCCACGAATAATAAGCATAGATGCCATGGTGGTTGAGTATAACAGAGGAGAAGTGGCAGACCGACTGGGTTGCATAATGGCCTCCAAACAACATGAGGTCATAGTGTACGAGGACAGAGGTGAAGACCTCAGTTACCTTAAGCCTGCACACTCCAGCACCCAAGCAGATCATCCTCAAACAACCCTTTTAACCACCGAAAGTGGCTCAGAACGCTTTCAACGATTGACCGCAGAAGACAAAACCAAAAGTCCAGAGACAAAACACTCAGCTGCGAAGGCCATATGCAGAGGCTTTGGTGCAATTTTGGGAAACGTATTTGGTAGAAGGAAACTTCGTGCGGATGACAGACAGGCGGTAGCACTGGAGGAGTTCACAAGGAAATCGACAGAAGTTCCAGCGACAACATCCCGGCCAAAACCTACAAAGGCGGCAATGGATATTGTACAACCACCAGACTTCTTACCAATTCGAGAGCACGAGGACCACTATAAGAACGCCATGTTGGAATTCCTTGCAGTTCTGAAAGCTACCAAACAAGTCAAGTTTAGAACTTGCAAGGAAATTATACTTGCTTTTCAAGGCGGATACTCAATTCTGGGAGTAAAACTTAAAGAGGCAGAAGGCGCGATATATAATAGCGATAGCGGCCAGACCATCGCGGGAAGCATGAAAGGCACTTACATGGCAGCATACAATGCAACATCTGGCTTTGTCGAGTTGAATGAAGAGGAGACCAGGAGAACAGGATACCTCAAATTCAACACGCCTGCCAATGATCCCATGGTGGTTACTGCAAAATGTACTAGGATTATGCTGGAGGAAAGAATGCTGGAAATGGCTCTACACCTAGATAACACCCCTGAATCTACAGCTCCATTTACGTGGAAGGTGCCCAAGATGATGTGGGTCAACGGTGTTCCCGGGTGTGGTAAGACAACATGGATAGTGAAACAATTTGACATTGCCAGGGATACAGTCGTAACAAGTACGACGGAAGCAGCCAACGAACTTCGAGAGAGGCTCTCGGAACGTATAGGGAATTTGGTTAAAAGTAAAATCCGCACTATGGCTTCAATGTTGGTAAACGGACGACGAGAATCAGACAAGTGTTACCGCTTGATAGTCGACGAAGCTTTAATGAACCACTTTGGAGCAATAGTGATGGCAGGCAGAATCTCCGGAGCCGAGGAGATTCTTTTGATTGGAGATGTAAATCAGCTACCCTATATAGACCGAGAGAATCTTTTCGAAATGATTTACCGTAAGCCGCCACAACTCTTCAACCAAAACTTGGTGTGTACTCACAGAAGTCCCATGGACGTCGCCTACGCCCTGCGACAGATATATCCTGGTATATACTCGTCTAAGAGTGTAGTGCGATCCCTTTCTATAAAGGATATCAAAATGACACCAGTACCGGGAGATCTAAAATACACACTGTATCTCACATTTACCCAGGAGGAGAAAGAATCTCTGATAGCGCAGGGGTGGGGAGGAGAAACAGGTTCGAAGGTGCTGACAATTCACGAGTCTCAGGGTCTGACCAGCGCGACTGTTATAGTGGTTAACACTAAATCTATTAGGCTACAGGTGCATGATAGCGTTTCGCACGCCGTCGTAGCAATATCTCGGCACACCGACACCTGCACGTACTATAGTGAAGGCAAAGATGACGCAGTAAATATGTTAATTCGGAACGCGACGAAGGCAACGACAAAAAGCATTGTGGAATATAATTTAAAGATGCCTTTGAAAGATAGGAACG
This sequence comes from Heliconius sara, assembly GCA_917862395.2. Classification (NCBI taxonomy): domain Eukaryota; kingdom Metazoa; phylum Arthropoda; class Insecta; order Lepidoptera; family Nymphalidae; genus Heliconius; species Heliconius sara. The sequence continues at coordinate 20,279,304 of OU860797.2, read as the reverse complement.
CAGCAGTCACCTCTTCCACCATAGCGGTCATGCCCTTATCCTAGTGCAAAATTCCTCACATCCAAATCAATTACGATAAAAGTGTAGCATGTACTTATAATTATGTAATTAAATATATATTGTAATATGTAAAATTGTTAAATATATATATAAATATAAACACTCGCTTAACCTTAGATCTAAGTAAATTTTGTAAAATAATGTAAAGATAAAAATATAATTTGCTTATTATAGATATTGATTGTATGTAAACGACAATGTAATTAATATATATGATAAGGATATTAGATATAATAATAAATTTAAAAAGTGTACGGACCAAGTGTCTGTAGTGTTAAGAAATAAAATAAAAAAAAAAAAAAAAAAAACAATAGGTTCAAGTCAAAAAAATCACTTACAAATTACATAACGCGTCCGAAGCTACACCACATTCTCGATATTAAAGTGATTCTTATTTATCTTTCCTTTTTCAATATTTATAGGGTAGCAGTAGCTAGCATAACCCATTCATCATAGCACAACGTCTATCGATAACGGTTAACAAGATAATGTTGACTTCTTCATAAAATACCTACATTACTAGTATTTTATGAAGAAGTCAAATTATCTTGTAAACCGTTATCGATAGACGTTGTGCTATTCTATAACGATTTTTTTATTGTCTCATTATTGCTGCGTGGTGTTAATTTCCGCCATTCAACAAGCAATGTCTCTATAATTGGGCGGAGAATAGGGAACAGAGTGGTTGAAAACTAGGTTCCCTCAATTTCAAGCAAAAAGAAGTGTTTGTGAAAGTTGTACATTAGTTTCATTTCCATTAGAAGTAAGTTTATAAGGAATACTGGTTGAAAACCAGTATTCTTCATAAACATTCATTCGTTCTGTTGTACTAATCATTAAATTAAATGAATATCCATTCCTATATTATAAATTCGAAAGTAACTCTGTCTGTGTAGCAATCAGGGCCTAATCGCTGATTCGATTGTGCTAAAATTTCATAAAGAGTTTTTTTTTCATATTTGTAATATTCTCGATATATGCTAATATATTAAAATACTTTTCAATTTCACATACAATTTATTCTGCCATGTTAATTACAACCGTCACTAAGCAACAAGGAATTAGATTGTTTTAAGAAAAGATCGGCCATAATCAGCTTCCTGAACGCTTACATGGCGGGCGCTGACTCAACAATATTTTACAGGTTGCCACACAACCATTTTAATATACTTACAGGCCACAATAACCATTTTAATAAATTTAATTTACAATTATCGGTTTATTGTTAATGTATTTACTATAATTGGTATTCATCCGTATCGAAATAAATATAATAGTCACATTTACTATTTCATATAGATTGTAGTTATATATTACTGTACATCCTTCTAAATCTCTGCTTAAGGAGACGTCACTGATGCAAAATGTCCTGACCCTACGTTGGTATTGTACTTTTCATACATTTTCGATCTACTAATAATTTTTATGTGGTTATTTGCTGTTTATTATTAATTGGTGTAAGTCCTTGCCCTGCGCCGCATTACGCATTACGTGCTACTTTTGGTTTAATGTTATTTAAGTTTATTTAGGAATGAATTGTTGGTTATTTCAGCTCGGTTGGATGGTTATCTAAGCCGTTGTTATATACTTAATAAATCACAATTTTAATCTTTTGCGATTTTATTCGCTATTGCTCTCAAAAATTATCGTATTTTTTTTTAGTTAATAAAGAAAAAACGCGCGCATGGAAAGCATGTAAAAACATTTTTCCTGGTTCTTTTTTTTCGTGTAACTTTTAATTTTAATACTTTTAAATATTTATTTTACGTTGATAATATTGATAATATAGCTGGTTTTGTTTAGTTTCTTTTATTAATATTTTTCTAAGGTTTACTTATTATTTTTGTTAATTTTAATTAGTTTGGTTTTATTTCTAATATGAAGAATTTTCTTTAATTACTTTTAGTTATTTTTTTTTATTCATTTCAATTACTCAGATATTTTTGCTAATAATGAGATTTTTCTTTATTTATTATTCTTTATCGGCGGTCCAAAATTCGGCGTGAAGTGGTGAACGGAGTGTCTTAACACTAAGTTCCTATTGTCTACCATGCTGTGTTCAGGATACTGGATTTTCTTTTATTTTTTTCTTATTTTGTTTATTTATTTTAATTACTCTTTAATACTGCAATTTAATAAAAATCTCCCTTTATCGGTGGGAATGTATAAACATAAAATAACAATTATATTTAAAACTTAAAAGACAAATACTTAAATTAGATAACATGATTGTTTATATACAAAATTTCTCCAGATACACCATCGTCCCACCACAAAGCGGCCAGTTCGCCCTTGGCTGTGTAGCAACTATCTTCGATATCTACGCACGAAAAAGTGAACCAGTCTACATTAGAGAAGACGCCCCGCGCCCGGCCTCAGTCACTGGAGAAGACTCTTCGGGTGAGACAACGAAACTTAAAATATAAATCAAATGAGGGTTCAAATTCATTTAGATTTCAGTTGATATTAAGTGATTTTCGCCCATAACCCTCGGCAATGTAAGACCGTAATATTACTAAATTAGTAAGTAGTAAGGATTTCAACTCTACCTCTTTTATAATAATAACAATTTTAATATTTCTTCTGCAGGTACTATTCTTGGCCACAGTTTTTTTTTATCGAGCATCTGCGCATGCGCTGTAGTACTTCACCAGTTATGATCATGCTAGAGAACTGTAAGATCTTAAGGAAACTGAATGTTGTGATAGACATTAAGGACTTATAAGAAATCAGGCCATATTTGGAACTGAAAATTAAAATATTTGCGATAAGCCATGTAGGTATTTGGTACCATAAATTGTGTAATTCGAGAGGAGAAATATTTGAAAATGCATTTTATTAAAGTAACTTAAATGGTAGATTTTGTAAGAGATTCTAGCAAAATATTTGTGAACAACAATATTCGTTCTAAAGGCTGTGTTTTAATATATTCAAAGTAGGTTCTATGTTAAATAGAATATAATTTTTTTTTTCACTTCCTTACGTTTTAATGATTTGTTATAGGAACAAAATTCATGTTAATATTTTTTTTAAGTTTTGTGAATATTTTTTTAAAATCTTCTCGTCTCCTTTTTTAATGCCTCCAATAGTTCTAGATTTATGATCATATCTTATAAAGTAATTGTCTTCTTTACATTAACTGATCTACTGATCAAAGATATAGAAATTGAGAATTCTTCTTTCTTTAACTACAGCTGTATCTCATTGATGTATCTTTATATTGGAAAATCATATTACGATATTTGAAAATCGAAAATCACACGTAAAATAAGTAGAAAATTTTATGCAATCTCGAATTACACTTACTTATGATGTAATCTTAATAAAATAAGGCAAAAAATACGAAAAATAAATGGCTTGATTTCCGAAGGTCTTGCTAATATAATAAATAATAGTTGGTACGTACAATCGGCAACCAAAGTTTATACGTGAGATGAGCGATTCTGTTTTAATTGTCATACAGAATTGTGACAATAGTGTCAATTGGATTATTGATGTGTTACATGAGCTGTGTTGCCGTGTGTACTATAGATGTAAGTTATTATGAACTTATTTGAATGTTAAAGGTATTATATGTGAATATGTAAATAAATTTATTAGTTACTTAAAATTCGTTTTTTTTAATTTATTTTATACCTTAACTTAAAACCTATTTATTTTACTGTTACTACTTTTACTATTCGCCGTTCTCACACAGTTATAGAGACCAATCGTTCTTCAGGGGCACAGACGTGCCCCCTGTGGACACGACAAGCTGTGAGTTCGATACCCACTCGAAGAAATGTTATATTCAATATTTGCATTTCATCGCTCTGGTAACAAGGCAAAGTGCGGCTTTGAATTTCGACTTTGAGTTTCACACTCAACACGCAATGCCTCCAACTTGGCGAAAAGTGGTGACTGGAAGTGTTTTAAAAGGAACAGACACAGACAACAGTGTTTTAGAAGTAAGGTCTCATGAGGTACCATCTGTTTACACTGCTTCACGCTGTAGCCCGCATATATGGAGGCAAAAGGAATCTGATTTGGAAATTTCTATTTTTGTTTCTGCGGAACTCATTCGCCGGAAATTCATTCACCTTGGTATCTTATTACCAAAGTGAAGAAATAATAATAATTCACTCTCCCGAGTGGAACTAAAACCTATAACCGTTTATAGTCAGACGCTGTCCTAACTAGGCTCGTAACGTAAATAAAAAATAAGAAATTTTGATTTAAAACTATTAATTATACAAAAAAAATGTTACATTAAATATATAAGTATGATAAATATATACTGACTGCATAAAAGTTAATTTTCAGCGGTGTTAATGAAGTGAACATCTAGAAAAGAGATGGCTTAAAACTAGAAAAATATACCGGAGTTAGTTCATAAAAATGTAAAGCAGAACCTAGATTTTGCGCTGAGCTGTCTTCGAACCTGAAGGCAAGAACGGGTCTTTATGTAAAGGATATGGTATATTAAGTGTGAAATGAGTTACCAAAGCTTACTTAAAACTTTTTTGTATTTGTAAATTCTTATGTATACTAATATAATAGAATGCTCAAAGTTTGCTTGGATGATCGTGCTGATCTCAAATACTACTGCTTTTTTTGTGGGTATAGTGCATTAATAAAGAAAGGCTGTATTTTTCTTACATTTGATATAAATTTATACGAAGACTCGTTTCTCTTTACTGATAAATTTGAAGTCTGGAAATTAATTTTGCAACATTATATTTACTCTCCAATGTGATAAGTGTATCAAAGACAATAGCTACAATTGTTCAATCAAGATTTCATGATATATTTTTTTGATACAAATAACAAACGTGAAATTAGTAGGTCAAATAATGTACCAAGATATATGAGATCAAGACACAGAGTATAAGCCTATAAAATTACAAAACAACTTTCTCCCAGTTAAGCTTATCAGTAATGTCGACTAGTCCGTTCCCTGGCCTCGCTCCAATCCGATGCTTCACTGTAGGGCTCTTCCATCTCTTGAGAAATAACGACCGAGGCTTGCCCCAATTTTAACCGAAATTAACTCTAATATTCATTTAAATAAGATCTAAATTTCCACTAAATGATACATTCCCAAGAATGATTTTCCAAGACTTGCTAAGCTCTGAACAGTGTCAAGCAATTTTGTAACTTGCTCAATTGGTTTAAGAATTCTATTTTCTTGCAAAGAGGATCAAAATTGAATAAGAGAATTCGATCTGAGTGGAGTTATCGCGGATTGTATTACGACATTGGAAAGTTTTTTAGTTGAAGGTGTATTTTGCATTTCAACGACTAAATCGTTTGGAACAAGTTCATTTTGTACTTCTTTGAACTCGGTCTCGGTCTAGATTGTTATGTCTGAACTGGAAGAAACGCGTAAAAAATTGTTGTCAGTTTATAAATGCAATTTTTCAATTCCGAACCGATGATTAACAGCTTTAATCACATAAAGCGGGTGGAACCATGTTGTTGGAATTATGCTATAATTTACATTTTAATGATGACTGTGTTACATATGGGTATATGACGTAAAATGTATATTTTCTGTAAGTTGTAACATATTACTGCTAAAGCTCTGTACCGCGACGTACACAAAGTCTGGAAAATTAAGAACGGACTGTCTCAGCATTAGTTTCCCTCTACCTAATCCTCAATAAGCAGGATACAGAGTGAAACTAAAGTGCATTGGTATTTTGTTGATATACATAAGATTATTTCCACTGTTACACTGCTATTATAACCAAAAAATCTCTTCATGATTTGTTCTTTATACTCAAGAGAAAGAAATAACTCCATTTTTACCAACATTTTATGAACAAACGTAACGTCATATTAAAGCCGTTTTATCCTATAAAATATATATAATCCAACGTTTCCAATAACATATAATGAGAAAAAAATATAAATAAAATGGATGTAATAGATTTCTTTATAAACGAACTCTTAGGGACCGATCAAATGATATGTGAATAGAAAATCCAACGGCGGTTTTATTAGGTACCCCAATGAATATATTACTTGGGATTTTGATACAATTTTTTAAAGATACTTATAGTGGCTTTTTAAAGATACTTGTACCAACTTTATCTACGATTTTTCTGTGCCTTATGCAAGAGATTAGCGACCCGTGCAAATTGGGTGATTTTATGATGGAAAAGGTGGATAATGAAAAAATATTTCATGGGCAAAGTAATCACTTGAGATTATAGTCTAAATAAATAGTATTTTTTTAAATTTCAGATTACCAAAAATCTGCCAAATTGACTATCTGAAAGCTAAATAATCTATTGCAATACAAGAAAAATAAAGAATTTGTTCCTTTTAATTAAGTCTACGTATTTAAACGCATGCATATAATTACAGTATGAATAAATGTCAATTAAATACTGAAAAACAAAAATTCATTTTGAATCGAATAAAATAATATATATTTTAAATGGCAGATGTGAAAGCTGATTGACATTGACATCTTGTCTAATTATTTTTGCATTTTTTTGCTTCACTCGTTCGTGTTGGTACGTTTTGCTTTCCCGTTTGTTTCCCATCTTGTACGATTCTTACTTCCCCGGTGGACACCGAAATCTGATGGATCTTACGACCGCCACGCTATAGATATGGTTTGCCGGCCCAAATATGCAACCTCTTCAGTCGTCTTTTAGAGGCCAGTCGTGCCAGAAAGTATAATAATAATCGCGACTGGTTGTGTTCTGTGACTGTTCGATCCTACTCGAGCAAATAAATATTTATTTAAATTTATATTTTCTTTTCTTCGCTTTGGTGTTAAGGCAAAGCGCGGGATTAACTTGAGCTTCCAGAATTCCTCGGTAAGTGGGTAACGGAGTATCTTAACACTAGGCTCCCCTTGCCTACCTTGCTGTGTACGGTACCTTCGTCGACAATCTTTATACGTAATCACTTTTATTTACATTCATTAGGCTCACCTATAGCTCACGTTTCGATTTGTATGACACAAACGTAAAGTAGCATTCGTGTCACGTGACCCGATCAGATTCAAGCTCTATGAAGTAGGCCCTATAGAATACTGGCGTCGATGAACAGTAAGAAATGTTTCCCTTTTTTTAATTTTAATTCTTACTTGCACTAAAGTCTTATGGTACGTACCTTTTTTATCTTATACATTTTTTAAATATTTTTTTTCTTTAGATATTACCTAGAACTGGACTTATGTTATTATATACATATATTTTCTATACAATATCTCCTTAAGAGAATCCAGTTATTCATTTCAGTTGCCACTTGCTAACTTAACTATAACATTATAATATAAATCTCCATACATAAAGAAAATTAAACATTAATTATTAATAAATTTAACTTAATTGATTACAATAAGATAAAAATGTTCATTACCGATTACAAGAAAATTTTTATACAACTCTTTATTCAATTTCACAAAAATCCGACTGTAGCGTTGTACGCCGCCCTATAGCTATCTTTTATATCACCTCTGATGGTGTGCTGTGCGGTAGGGTTGTTATAAACGGCGGCTTCTGTTTCTTTATATTTAACATCCAGGATTAAATAACCGTGCTGAAAGGCTACCATTATGTCCTCGCAAGTCCTGAGCTTCACTTGTTTGGTAGCTTTTAATGTTTACCTTTAAATTTATTTTTCATACTAGCACCCTCCATTATCAAATGCCATGGAGTTTTTCCCAACCACTTATACTAGTTCTCGTATGTGTGTTTCTCGCACTTTCATCTTTTATTGTTTTTTTTAAATACAGACTAGGTAAAGGGCCTAGCGGGTCATCTGATGTTAAGTGATCAGAACCATGAATGTGTTGCCGGTTTAAGGTATGCCGGCTTAGTTATGGGAACACGTCTGGTGGTTCCATAACTTGCAAGTCCGTGGGAAGAACGATAATTCATACACATAATTACTGTGATTCAGGATATATAGAGACATTTATTTTCTCAAAAAATGTATATTAAAAATCACTTATAGAGAAAATTACAAAATATTAAGTATTAAAGTCATATAAAATAGGCGTATATAGTAATACGTACAATAAAAGTTACAATAATTATATATATTCGTAAGTATGAATATTTTGCGAAGCGTAGGATAGTTTGAGAAAGTAATAGTAAAAATAATAGCGAATGTATAACGTAATGTTACTAAGGTAGGTGACACACTAAATGTTTTATATAACTGATGTTTTTTAGATTAACGTGATGTTCCAATCATGTTTATAAATAATTATACTAAGTATTCTACTATTATTTAAGTACAGTGAAGTATTATATTGTAGTAAGTATATTAGACATGATATATTAAATAGCTGTGACATATTCTTACATCAACATATAGAATTTTTTAAGTTTTATTAGTACTAGTTACATCATCCATTCCTTTTATATGTTTTATAGAAGCGGGACTCAACGCCGCACTCTATTTGTAATAATAATAAAAATAATTTTCATTCATCTAAAGCACTATATGAATAGAAAAATATTTCATGCATAAAAATGCAGACATCTAGCACAGTGTGTTTCCAAAGCGTTTCAGATAGCTCATGATAGGCGGTGTCACAGTCAAACTCTTTTGATAGTTTATCTGGCTGAACGCCAGATACCGAATACCACTCATAAGATAGAAGAATATGCTTATTGTCCTCTTGAAAATATTTTTATGTTTCCTTTCATTTAACTGCTAGTTTTTATTTACGCTATATTTCGTATGTAGCAGCAAAGTGGTCAAAGGAAACGTAGTGCGAGTAAAGACGCTCCGTCCCACACACCGCTCAATTTTCAAGAAATTGTGTGTTGAATGGCGAAACTCAATGCCGTTTTGTCTTCTTGGAGAGAATGAATGACAAATTTAAAACGGAATGCGGTTCCACAGCTGCCTTTGTTCATGGTCAGACGACCTCTATCAATTACATAAATTTAGACATTTTTGATTTCTATAAGACATTCAAAATATAAAATCATAAAATTTTAACACATATATGTTTTTTATTTAATACATAATATAGATACCATCATGACACATTTTGACAGTTTTTTATTTTGATTTGACTTTAAGCGCGAGAGTTGATCAATATTTAGGCAAGGAGCGGCGCAGAGCTCCGTACACTCGATCCACACACAATGTCTCGATTGTGACATAATTTGGGTGGTGCACGGGGTACTCAGTGTCTGAACATTAAGTTTCATATCATCGGCTAAGTAGTGTCAGTGGTGTGCTTTGTCTGGCAGCACGCCAGGCGAGGACTAATGGCCCGCACTTCGCTCCTGAGGGAGGGCTTCAGAGGGAGGGATTCTTTCATGAAATTTAAATGTCAATGATACAGTCGACGACGGAAGTTTACAGTTCGATTTTGTTTACTTGAATTACTGATTTTCCGATACTTCGTCTGTTTTGCATCGCGCATTTTGAAAGAGTTTGTGACAATTTTGAATGTATTTTCGTTGAAGTATGATCAAATTTAAATATAAGTATTTTCCACTTTTTTTAGCTATAAAATAATGAACGTAGCAGGAATCAGGAATTATACCAGCGGTAAGCATTTTTTTTAAAAGTAGTAGTAGTAAAAAGTTCCCAAGTATCAATGACACCTTAAAATGTTGAAAATAACTAATAATTTCGTTAATGATATTTCTTATTTTCGTTCTGATTTACATAACAACATCAAAAGGTCTTAATTAGTCTTGAAGAAATACTCGTTTTTCTTTTCATTGGCTAGAATTTATGTTCAGTCGACTCGCATATTTATTTTTATTATGTCAAAATCAAGATATTATCATTTGATTCTAAATTATTATAGTACTATAAAAATTGAAATATTTTTTATTTAAGCTTTAGGCTCCTTAAATATTTGTTTTATTCGGTGTTTCCTGTGTGAGTACATAACTTGTTTATTACTGGAATTATTTTAATAGGATTATTGTCCGTCTGCTACCAAGCATAAGTCTGGTCCAAGAGACAAACAGACATAATCACAAGGTTTTAGAGTAACAGGGTTTACCCTTTGAGTACGAATCCTAAAAAAAATTCTAATACTATAAACTTTCCTCTACTTATCTAACTATAAAATCAAATACTATTTAATTGTATAAAGTGCCTTAATAACAAGGCAAATCATAATAAAATATATTTTTACTGAAGTTTTCGGGGTCAATTGTTACTGAAAGCACAAAGCACTGGAGTAATTAGCGGTCAGAAAATGAAAGAGTCAAATGTGTAACGACTAAAAAAGGAAGGCCGCTGAAAAAATCACCTACAAATTTAATGTCTTTAGTAGCGCAGAAAGTGGCTGTATATGAGATAGTTATGGGTTCAATTTAGGAAAATATTTATATTACAAAAAATTTTCATTTCTACCGCCTGGTGAGCGGCTACTGCTGTCACTAGCTTTGCGGATTACATATTGTTACTCAGCTCCACTCTGTATGCCTCTTTGAGCGTGGAAAGTTACACCATATTAGAAAATGTTTTTTCAACTTCACTCCTTTTCTCGTATATTATATAATATATATAGTGTTGAGTATTTATTGTCAAAATACTCTGTCTCTCGTTTAGGCACTATCTCCAGGCTATGCGTGTTGGTGGGTGAAACTCCACGCTACTTTTCTTTACCTTATCCTACACCTAACTGAAGACAGTTTAAATATAATTATTTCATAGATTGGATTTCGATCCACAGCAATCTTATTTGTACTGAAACGCTATGAACTATGTAGCTATGACCCTAATGAAACAAAAAGTATTGTCATATTTAAATTGAAATTGTGGATCTACACGTTAATGTCATAGTCAAAATGATTGAAACCGTAAAAATATATCTTAAATAGGAGCAACATTGTGTAGAGGCTTATATTTGTAGTTCATCTCATATTTGAGTTCGATATTTGTTTAATACTAGGCTCCCTCTACCTATCCTGCTGTGTGCGGGATACAGCGTGATAGTAACAAATAATCATATGAAATAAGTGCACATGCTTGCAAGCATAAATGTTGTCTTTATTAACGTAATCATAACGCTTTTTTTACCTTTTTATTTTCCTGTACACCTACAATTATGAAATTGGGCAAAAATTGACAACTTCCAATACAAATAAATGTAAAATTCGAATAATAAAAATTGATATTTATATTACAGATAAAAAATATTTCAAGCTTATACATATGGTTTTTGTACATATGGTTTATTTCATATAAAATGAGCGCATATAAACTTAACAATTTCTATAAATTGTACTTCCCGTCGACCTAGAATGTTGAAATTGGTACGGAACCCTCTAATTACGAATAGTTCTTCGATGAATGGACCTATCTAAAGCGGATTTTATACATTTCTACTATAAATATATAAATGATTATACAGAGTTCTCCTTTTTTACATAATTTTCAAGTAATCAAATATGACTTTGATATACAAGCAATCGTAATTTAAGACCAGCATTATATTCGGAGAAGCCACAGAGTTCCTTAGGGACTGCAGGTGGAGCATTTTTCCTTAAATGGAAAATCTTTGCAATTTGATCAACTTTAATAATATTGATTTTGCGTTTTATTTAAAAAATTGGACGTACCTATAGCTAGCTTCAAATACACTCCTTTTGGATATCTTCCAAGAAATACGAGTTTGTATAATACATTTTATTGTATTACGTTTCTTCTTTTTATTTTCATGCATGCACCTATCCCGCACATAGCACGGTATATGCGGAATACGTAGTGTTTTCTTAACAAAGACTATTCCTTTTCCTATTCACCGACTAATTTTCGTGATGTGTGTTGGGTGTACACCACGTACCGTAACACCGCGCTTCGTGCTCCGAGTGATAACCGAACCCACAACCATTGCGTTACTGCGTGCGTTTTGCGTGCTTATTAATGAAGGACGATTGATATTTACATAATTAACTAATGAGGGCAGTCGTGATGCAGTGGCACGAAGTGTGACTGTAAAACCGACTGGTTGTAGGTTTGATCCCCACTCGAGGAGATGAAATATTTACTTAAATTTATATTCCATTTCCTCGCTCTGGTGTCAAGGCTAAGCGCGGCGTTGAGTTCTACCACTCAACACGCAATGCCTCCAGAATTCGGCAAAAAGTGGGGAACGGAGTGCCTTAACACTAGGTTCCCTCTGCGTACCCTCCTGTGTGCGGGATACAGTGCGTGAAGCTGATTTAGATTTTTATGTTTTTTTTAAATGCTTTATAATAAGAAAATAGAGAAAAATTCTGCTAAATAAAATATAAAAGAACCTTCATTTTATACCTTGTCACACAAACCAGCTCTTTACATTATAACTTCGAAATGAAATTGTCAAATTATTCATTTCAATGTTTTAATGCCCGTAATAATACTGTTGAGTTTCTGTGTTTTAGCTAAATTAAGAGTCGGGAAGGAGAGCTAACGACGGAGCACCGACTTTGTAAGGCTGCCTGTACATTGTATAATATTATTATGTTATTATTTTTTAATATAAATCCGATATAACTCAACAGACATTTGGTTATATTTTGGTTATATTTTTCTCTACATATTTTATAATATGACACCATGGTATAAGGGCACAAGAGAAGGACTGTAAACACCACGGGTGGAGGTTCGATTTCCATACAGACCAATGAAATATTTTATAATTTAATTTCTCCGAGACTCCGTCTTTCATCACGCAATGTCTCGATAATTCGGCAGAATTAACGTATAAAAGCTAAAAACTAGTACAAGCAATAGTTCCATAAATTACGGTAAAGCAGAATCAGCTAGAAGTGAATATTAGACCGTAATTTATTTCAAAAATAAAAAAAGAGATTTTGAAGTCTTCATAAACGGAATCCTATTAAAGGATTTTTGTTCTCCTCTTTATATCTCCGTAGCGAGTAAATGGATTTTTTTAAAACGGTGGAAAATGCAATGTGTTTAGCTTGTAAATTGCTTCAAAGGTTTCAGTATGAAATGCTTGCATTACATACAACCTACCAATTTTGGCATGGCAGGAACCTAGTGTTAAGACACACTGCTCGCTCTACGCTGACCACCTAAATTCGAAGACTTAGTGTTTTGATTGGGAAAATTCATGTTAGTTCTTTAACTATGGTGTTCCGAGCGTGCTAGCTGATCACAAAACTATTAGATTGGATACACGAAGGAGGTTGTACGGTGAAAACGAAAGTGGGTTAAAAGAAATCCAGTTAAAATGTCGCGAAACTCAACGCTAAGGTTCAAAGTGTAACAGTATGTACCTTGGGTATAAGTTGGAAATAAATAAATAAATGGAATGACATATGTGTGGCAATGTGCAAAAAATAACATAGATAATAATGGGAAATAAATTTTTCACAAACTATATATTATGTTCTTAATGCCATATTAAAGGAAACTAATTCGTGTATAGTCGTCCCGAGTGTCGCGACCGTCGTTCTGTCTATATAGGTGGTGGTGATGCTCGGAAGGCAGCGGTCGAGTCATACTTTGAAGTACTACGGTACTAATATATATGATGCACATAAAGACTCGTACCAAATGTATAATGAATATAATATGATAATGCGAAATCTATGATGGCACGATCTTTTAGGATCGAATTTCTTATAAAGGCAATATATGTGTAGGGGCGACACATATTGAGGGTCATGAGTGATCCTCGACCATTATTATAATATTAAATGTTGCTTGACGTCGTGGAAGCTGACGTGATGGGCTTATGCGAACTGTTATAGCGACATTAACTATGTCGTGGCTGATGCCGTCTCGCAGTACGCTTGCGATACGTAAGCTATGCCTGTATGGCGTTGGTCATTGATTTATTGAATACCACTTCTACGACTTGGTATACGACTAGTAGGTGTGTGATGCTATTTTATGTCCCAGCTCCGGTGTATGTAGTAGTGTCCGCCTGTCTCCTACGGGTGTGTGGTGCTATTTTATGTCCTGGAACTCTGGTGTATGTAGTAGTGTCCGCCTACGGTTCGAGACACGACTGTGGGGTGTGTGCCGTGCGTTTATTTAACATATCGGCCGCCTTACGGTAGTGCGTTCGTTCCAACGACTTATATTGATCTCACAAATCAATCTTTCAACTTTTCTCCCAGTAGAAGTCGAGTCTCATCCACTGTATTTACAATCAGACGTCTCCTACTTGGCAACCTCTCATTTTACCCAAAAATTTTGAGACTATAATGGCATGGCATAATATTTAATATTGTCATTTCCTCGCTCTGGTAGCAAAACAAAGCGCGGCGTTGAGTTCCGCAAATCAACCCACAATGGCTCGAGGATTCGGCAGAAAGTAAGAAACAAAAATATTAACAGAAACGGAGTGCAACAACTGCATCTCTTCGACGGACTCCAAGAGGCGCGGGTTCAAATCCAACAAATATACATTAAAATTTTTAGACGTTATCTAAAAAAGTATAACAAATCAAAATAAAAACTATTTCACCCCTAGAAAGTGTTAAATCATACTAATCTTTCTAGCACAATATCTTTCACCTGACGCGTTGTTTTCTTTACTTCTCGTATCTTGATACTGTGATATGTTTTATAGCTACAGTAAATTGTTTTGTTCGATAACGCACTTTATGTGTTTGTTTGTCACAACGTGAATTTAGATCTGATTGTACGCAGTTTTACGATGAAGGGTGGATTTTATTTATTTTGTCGTTGTAATAGTTGAATTTACCTACTTCATTTTCCACTTTTCGTTTAAATTTCGAGACGTTGGAAGTTGAGTGGCAGAACTCTACACCACGCTTTGTCTCTTTCCAGAAGAACAAAATTTTAATATTTAATTTTACATTTCATCGACGGGAATCGAGTCCACAACCGGATGCGTAGCACGCTTCTATGCCTGCGCTACGACTGGCCTCACTCACTTGTCAAAAACAAAAATACTAAATCGTACTCATATCATAAAATAAAAACATTCACATTTCAAGCCCAATGACTGTGTACTACTTTAAAAATGAAAAAAAGCTCAAACTGAAGCGAAACAAAGCGAAGTAGGCACACAACAACAATTTACATGGAGACCGTATTGAAACGTTAATATAATCATCGGAACGGATACATTTTCTGGTGGAAATTTTCATTTACCATCAATCATTACAAACGACTGATCGGAATAAACAAATAGATGGAACATTGTACCGATATTACTAATATTTGGTACATATATACAAGCACATTATACAAACACTAAAATTTGTATTGAGACGAGCAATAGTTGCGAATTCGATACGCACTCGAGGAGAAGAGTAAGACAAATCACTCTAGATTCTCTTTTACCTCCCTTATTATATGAGCGACAAAGTATGGTAAATCTCGAGTATAATTTAAACTCTTAATATCCTCAGTGAAGCATCGCCGCAACTTATTCATTAATTTTATTTTTTGTACCTTTACTTTTACTTTAATTTCCCGCATGTAACTGAAAAAATGCTCCACATTTTTAAATCAATTCTGTATGGCTATAAGCAGTGGAATCCAACGTTATATTTTAATTTATTTGTTTATTAAATGTTTCTAGAATTTTATATCAAACTCTAAATCGTAATTTTTTATTAACAAGACGCTGTACCCCGCATATAGACGAGTGGGCAGACGGAGACTAGTGTTAGACAAGTAAGACAATCCCTTCTCCATTTTACATAATTTTCGAGATATTGCGTATTAATTTAGATATAATATTAATAAAATTTGCTGAAAGTCAATGCTATGTTTATATTTGCTTGTTACCAGAACGAGGAAATGGGGGAACCTTCCCTGAGCGGGAGTCCAGTCCCCAATCGCGCACCGAGACGGCTAAAGAATTATAATACAAATTTAAAACCTAATAGATTTCGCAAGTCCACCCAGCGCGTACTCGTATATTAAAGCTTCACTGGACAATACTCTCAAATGCACTAACATAAATAATATTTCGCAGGACAGAGCAATTACGCTCGCAGTCAGACCGCAGCGGTCTTACCATTATTGTTAATGCCAACTAAAATATGAACATATTTTGTATTTTATTCCACGAATAAATCTTTTTGAGAGCGCTTTGGCGCAGGGTCACAATCGCGCGACAGTAAACTACGGTTGTGGATTCGATTCCCACTCGAAGGAATGAGATACTTAATGTTTAACGGAAGTGTTTTAATGGGAAACGCAGTGTTGCCGATCTAACTTTTCCTACCCTGCTATGCGAAGGATACAGCGTGAAGCTAAAAAAAGAACTCATATAATACATGAGTTTGAGTTCGATTTACAATAAAGAATATTTTACAAATTATAAAGTATACTATTCCATTAGTATTTTCATTTGTGTAAGTATTGATTAAAGTGCGTTTTTAGTTTCGACAGACAAAACTTAATGTTAAAACAAACAAAGCACAGTGCTTAGTTCCGGGACTTAGCAGCTAATATTTCTAAAACTTAGCGGTGCGTAGGACAAGTTATGTCTTAGCACGGCCGGCCGCTCTCTCTCTCTCTCTCTCTGCTATACACGGGATATAGCTTTACGCTATAGCAAAGAGAGAGCAAAAAGAGAACGTAACATGATTGATGGATGGCCACTGAGTAGGAACATAACCTACTCAGTGGCTACTGCTATTCTATGACTTAAATATTATGGAACAAAGAATACTTTACGCAATTTACAAAGAATCTAATTATAGTAACCTTAAATATCTCTTTTATCATAAATAATAAAAACTCATCCAAAAACAATGTATTTCTTAGAAATAAAAATATTATTCAACATAATATTTTTATTTTTAAGATGTAAGTTCTCCTGGGAATTATACCATGTTTTTCATAACGCCCAAATATTATTACTAATATTACCACATTGCGCTTGAAGCTTCCCGGATAGCATTGGGACACTCCGTATTGCGTAACTTAACGCCACACTCTGTCTACTAGCATTGGAAAACTAAATGCCAAAACGTATCACTTTCTATCTATCAGTTTCCGTCCCCACCGAGTAAGAATCGAACACCTAAGCTTTGCGTTTAACCAAGAAGTTACTATATTTTCAAGAACAAGAAATACTAATAATAATAAATCCAAACGAACCAATTGAACAGCTCCAATTGTATCTTTCATTAAGTACAAAACTAACTTCGTCTGGTTTCCTCTCATTAAAGCAGTCACTCGACACCTGCGGTCAAGTTTTAACAATCTCGAGTATCGATAGCAATTGTTGCTCTTTCAGTTTGTCTTAACGATATCTTTGGCGAGCTTTCGGTTTTCAGTTCAAAATGAAATATAAAACTTGAACTTTATATTGTGGGGCTTTTAAACTTTCGGTGTTTCCTTTGTTTTATTAATTTGGATTGTTTTTATAGAAAGCTAGTGGCTATTACTTGTGGCGTAGCGCTGTGGAAATGAAGTGGAAATAAAATTTGTGACACATTTTTTTAGCTTAGCGATATATCTCTCACATAGGAAAGTAGGCAGAGAAAACCTGAGAACGTAGTGTTAAAACACCATGTTTACCATAAAGATATTTTCACCCCTCATTTTCTGCCGAATTCTTGAGACATTGTATGTAGTGGTGGAACTCAATGCCACGATTTGTCTCGTTACCAGAGTGAATAAATGAAAATATAAAATAATTCATTCGCAATGAAAATCTAAACTCACAGACGTCGTTTACAGTCACATGATGTGCCACAGCGCTACGTAATTCTATTTTGAGGTAATTAATTTTTTTTCAAGACAACGCGAGGTGCTTAGCTCCGCCACTCGACACGCAGAATGGGAAACAGAATGCAATAGAACTAAGCTCCTTTAACTGGCTATCCTGCATCATATACGTATAATATACAGCGTGAAGCTAAAAAACACAGATCTACCACACAGAGTTAGGGTTTCAGTATAGAATGATAATAAACATCGTAAAGAAACGTTTTAATAATCCCATATAAAGAACACGAGAGTATTCCAAACACACACTCAAATACCTTGAAATCTATTGAAAGGCGATTGGGAGGGTCGAAACGATAAAGCAGTTAGGTGTGTAGATGCTCTTACTGGGCGATACATTTTACCCTTTTATTATATTTTTTACCTTTTTGGTAAAAAGTCTAAATATGAGACTACACTGTTTTCTAAATTCTCTAATTTAGTTTCACGCTGAATCCCGCGTGTTTCAGATTGGGTAGGTACTCAACGCCACGCTTTATATTGAGAATGGAGTGGATTCGATATCTACTCGGGGGAATTATTATATTTAAATTATTTTCCTTCCCCACTTTGGTAGACAACGCGTACCGTTAAGTTTCAACACTCAACATACAATATTTCGAGAATTGAACGAAAAATGGAAAACAGAGTATCTTAACACTAACTCCATTTGCCTACACTGTTATACGAGAAAAAGCCACTAATAGAAAATAAAATTATCATCAATCATGGTCTACCATTGTACATTTGGAAATGTATTTGTAAATACGCCCCTAAAACCGATCGAGCCGCGTTTACTAGCGACTAAGGGTCGATGCTATAAACCAGATAGAATGGGTGGAAGTACTTTCATCAGCGTAAACAGTCCGCTTTAGCTTAATAAAATAACATTCGGGATCTATTCGAGGTAACCGAAATTTGATAGGAATAAATTGTTGAGTGATTGATGGGACCCGCAGAATGGACGGAGCAAAGGTTAATTTATAATAAAATACATTATGATATAAATTTGCTAAACGATTCATGAATTTTGGATATATTATCTCGTACTTAATTAGAAAACGTATAAAAATTTGAACGTAGCGGGACTCGAACCCGCGCCTCCTGGAAACCGACCAGGCGCTCTGACCGCTAAGACCGCTATACGTTCTCACCAAGCTATGTCGAAATTCTTATACGCTTGTTAGAACTCAACTTATTTATGTTGTTTTAGTATTTATCTTTCCTAAGTGTGGATTAACACTTTAAAAATGTTTAAAAAATGTATTATTTTGTTTAAGCGGTTTTTTTGCTTTACGCTTTATCCCGAACATAGCTGGGTAGGCCGAATATCGTGTGTTAAGGTCACACTCGGTTGTGCTCTTTTCACTTTTTGAGAATTACTGGAATTCAAATCATTGTGTGAACCTCATTTCCTAAGTAAAATAGAACCTTCTCTATGACAAATCAATTATTTTAACTTACAATTGATTTATTGTAGAAGACTTTTTTTTGCTGTTTTTTTTTATCGAGGAAGGCATGAAGACATGAAACGTTTATAAGATTATTTTAATCTTTTCGAAGCAAGCCGCAGGCGAGCACTAGCAAGCAATATAAAACAGTTTAAAACCTCGAGATGATTTAAAACATTTATATCTCAATAAACCATTTAAAGCTCAAGTAAAAGCTACAACGGACTGTAAATAAGGCCCTAAAATCATTGAGTAGATATTGCGAAGGGTCTCGGCCATAAAAGCGTTAAAATGGAAGTATTTCCATCAGCGTAACCGGTTTGTTTCAATTGTAAATAGAAAGATGGTATTTTTGTGTCGTTGATCGTGGTTGCGAGTTCAAATTCTAGTTTAGGTTAATTTAGTTTAGTTTAGTGTACATATAAAAAATACCGTTACTGAGTAACGCGTAATTGAACTATGCGTCGTAGAACGCTGGAATTTTGTCATATAGAGTTGACGAGTTAAAGGGACGCAAAACTACGACTGTAAACGCAACAGGTTGTGGATTCAATTCCTATTCGAAATATTTAATATTTTCATTTCCTCTTTATCTCCTCTTGTTCATTTCCCCGAGTGGAAATCAAACCCACAATGCTTATTCTGATGTGCCCCGGGTCACGATAGATATTACATGGATTCTTTATAAATGAAACTTTTTAACGACATTAAATATTCAAATATTACATATTTTAATATGAATTTGTTTTTTCCAAATCCAACGACTCGTAAACGTTTTTAATAGTTGTTTCGATTTATATTTTTATTTTTTCCCTCTGGTGTCGAGACAAAGCGCGGCGTTGAATTCTGACACTCAACACGCAATTCTTCCAGAATTATGCGGATAATGGGGAATGGAATGTTTTAACACTAGGTTCTC
This sequence comes from Heliconius sara, assembly GCA_917862395.2. Lineage (NCBI taxonomy): Eukaryota > Metazoa > Arthropoda > Insecta > Lepidoptera > Nymphalidae > Heliconius > Heliconius sara. The sequence goes on along the minus strand of OU860797.2, from coordinate 20,259,231 downwards.
TTTACCTATCCTAACGTGGTGCAGGGTGAAGCTGATTTATTTTTTTATTTTTGCCTCGAAATTTGGACGGTGTGTGAGAGCTGAGAGTACTGTACTGTAAAGAAGCGTGGTCTGATTAGACCAACTAATATAAATTTTGTATAAAGAAATATTATTTTTTTTATAAATTCTCTAGAAACCGCTAGTTAATTAGATGTGCGACATAAATCGCAAGTAAGCGTGTAGACATTAGGTATGAATCAAAATGTTAACATGAATCAACTATGAATCAAAATGTAAGCATGAATCACGTATTCAAAGGGAATTTCAACTAAAGGAACAGAGTGAATAGGATGGCACGTACATTATGTTGAATGCGTGTTCACATACACCTCGCATGTGAGACCGGCCTATGGCTTAGTTACAAGATTATACCTAATAAATTGTAGCTATAGTGGCTCAGTGGCAAAGTATCTGTAGAGGCGATGGTTGTGATTATTTTATTGGAGAACTGAAAGTCTTAGCTCTAGATTCCCTTCGTCTTTTCTGCTACGATACATATACATACGTACGGCATAAGCAATTTTTTATATTGTAGATTTAAAATCATACAGTTATTGATTATATAAGATTTATGATTTATACAAATAATAAAACATATATATAATTTAAATTACCATTGATATATTGCAAATTAAATTTTAGATTTTACGTACGTCGATAATTCAAAATATTAAATTCAAAACTAAAATAGCAATAAAACTAAACATAATTTAGAAGTCACCCATTTCTTGGCTAATTTAAAGGGTTGCAAACTAAGCCATGAATCTCTAATGTACTGCGCAACCAATAAACACGCTGATTGATTTCGGGAGGGATTATCTAAGCACTTTGTGGGAGGTGATGTGAACATTTTATGAGGATTAAAGTTTGGAGAAACATTGACTTTGTTTATATACTTCATAGTATTGGGTAACTTCTGTTGGAAAGTGAGTCCTGAGTCTGAATATTAATGCGATGGTTATAGGATTGTTACAGGTTCGATTACCACTCGGAGAAATGAATTATTTAGGTTTTCCTCGCTTAGTTAAAACAAAGAGGGACGTTGAACACTGACGCTCAACACATAGTGTTTTATGCCATGGTGGTTGAGTATAACAGAGGAGAAGTGGCAGACCGACTGGGTTGCATAATGGCCTCCAAACAACATGAGGTCATAGTGTACGAGGACAGAGGTGAAGACCTCAGTTACCTTAAGCCTGCACACTCCAGCACCCAAGCAGATCATCCTCAAACAACCCTTTTAACCACCGAAAGTGGCTCAGAACGCTTTCAACGATTGACCGCAGAAGACAAAACCAAAAGTCCAGAGACAAAACACTCAGCTGCGAAGGCCATATGCAGAGGCTTTGGTGCAATTTTGGGAAACGTATTTGGTAGAAGGAAACTTCGTGCGGATGACAGACAGGCGGTAGCACTGGAGGAGTTCACAAGGAAATCGACAGAAGTTCCAGCGACAACATCCCGGCCAAAACCTACAAAGGCGGCAATGGATATTGTACAACCACCAGACTTCTTACCAATTCGAGAGCACGAGGACCACTATAAGAACGCCATGTTGGAATTCCTTGCAGTTCTGAAAGCTACCAAACAAGTCAAGTTTAGAACTTGCAAGGAAATTATACTTGCTTTTCAAGGCGGATACTCAATTTTGGGAGTAAAACTTAAAGAGGCAGAAGGCGCGATATATAATAGCGATAGCGGCCAGACCATCGCGGGAAGCATGAAAGGCACTTACATGGCAGCATACAATGCAACATCTGGCTTTGTCGAGTTGAATGAAGAGGAGACCAGGAGAACAGGATACCTCAAATTCAACACGCCTGCCAATGATCCCATGGTGGTTACTGCAAAATGTACTAGGATTATGCTGGAGGAAAGAATGCTGGAAATGGCTCTACACCTAGATAACACCCCTGAATCTACAGCTCCATTTACGTGGAAGGTGCCCAAGATGATGTGGGTCAACGGTGTTCCCGGGTGTGGTAAGACAACATGGATAGTGAAACAATTTGACATTGCCAGGGATACAGTCGTAACAAGTACGACGGAAGCAGCCAACGAACTTCGAGAGAGGCTCTCGGAACGTATAGGGAATTTGGTTAAAAGTAAAATCCGCACTATGGCTTCAATGTTGGTAAACGGACGACGAGAATCAGACAAGTGTTACCGCTTGATAGTCGACGAAGCTTTAATGAACCACTTTGGAGCAATAGTGATGGCAGGCAGAATCTCCGGAGCCGAGGAGATTCTTTTGATTGGAGATGTAAATCAGCTACCCTATATAGACCGAGAGAATCTTTTCGAAATGATTTACCGTAAGCCGCCACAACTCTTCAACCAAAACTTGGTGTGTACTCACAGAAGTCCCATGGACGTCGCCTACGCCCTGCGACAGATATATCCTGGTATATACTCGTCTAAGAGTGTAGTGCGATCCCTTTCTATAAAGGATATCAAAATGACACCAGTACCGGGAGATCTAAAATACACACTGTATCTCACATTTACCCAGGAGGAGAAAGAATCTCTGATAGCGCAGGGGTGGGGAGGAGAAACAGGTTTGAAGGTGCTGACAATTCACGAGTCTCAGGGTCTGACCAGCGCGACTGTTATAGTGGTTAACACTAAACCTATTAGGCTACAGCTGCATGATAGCGTTTCGCACGCCGTCGTAGCAATATCTCGGCACACCGACACCTGCACGTACTATAGTGAAGGCAAAGATGACGCAGTAAATATGTTAATTCGGAACGCGACGAAGGCAACGACAAAAAGCATTGTGGAATATAATTTAAAGATGGCTTTGAAAGATAGGAACGCAGCAGTCACCTCTTCCACCATAGCGGTCATGCCCTTATCCTAGTGCAAAATTCCTCACATCCAAATCAATTACGATAAAAGTGTAGCATGTACTTATAATTATGTAATTAAATATATATTGTAATATGTAAAATTGTTAAATATATATATAAATATAAACACTCGCTTAACCTTAGATCTAAGTAAATTTTGTAAAATAATGTAAAGATAAAAATATAATTTGCTTATTATAGATATTGATTGTATGTAAACGACAATGTAATTAATATATATGATAAGGATATTAGATATAATAATAAATTTAAAAAGTGTACGGACCAAGTGTCTGTAGTGTTAAGAAATAAAATAAAAAAAAAAAAAAAATAAAAAAAACACATAGTGTTTCCAAAATTTGGTAGTACGTAAGGCACGATGTATCTTTATGGTAAATTACCTCTGCTGCTGTCTTTATGTAAATCTCATTCAATACTTCAATATGTATAAATGTAGTTATTAACACAATCATAACTTAGAAAAAGTAGGTCTTGCGCCTATACACGAGTATGTGAAGTATCTCGAGGTATCCAAAGCTACACTTACGTAAACACAAAACAAACATTACAAATTGGAAAAAACACCAACTGCAAACAATAAAAATCGCCGCACCGCGTACGATGCCAAGAGGATGCGATAAAGTCTATATTTCCAAAATGGCACTTCATTTGCTGGTTTGGCGCGATCCGAAGATTCATTTCTGGCTAATACCATCCCTATTGAAATGGCAATAAGAGCTGGAATGCCAAATTCGTATATCCTGATGTGTTGAACGCTGTATGCCAGTACTACTGTGTCGCATACCAATAAATGACGCTAAGACGATAAGTAGTAATTCTAATAAATACAACTGTTTTGAGGCCGTCGTGGCCCAGTAGTAGTGACTGATTGTAAACGCGACCGTAAATAGTTCGAATTCGAAAAAATGCCTGCTAGGTGCGGGATACAGCGTGGAACTATAAACAAAATATAGATATAATGTAAAAAAAAAAGTTCCCAATTTACAATCTTATTAAGATAAAAGATCTAAATAACTTTTACTCTTTTGCACTGGAATCAAATTTTTCGAAGCAAATGTACAACAGTCCATTAGCATCGTGAGTGACGACTGTAAGGATGGTTGTCAGATAAAGGATTCTGGGTTCTGTACGAATTTATTGAGGAAAGCTTGTGAAAAAGTTAGAGTTGTTTGGTGTTTTATATTATATTAACCATTTATTTGTTATATCCCGCATAGCAGGGTAGACAGAAGGTCCCCAGGGTTAAAACAATCCACTTTTTAGTTTTTCGCCGAATTTTCTTGCTGATTGTGTACAGAGCAGGGAGATGGAAATAATTAAATGTTCACTTTCTCCCGAGTGGAAATTAAATCTTCAATCACTGTTTACAGTACAGACGCTATTCCACTACAACAGAATGGTATCAATATGTTAAAGAAAATATCAACATTTTTTGTAACTTCTTGATACCGGAGATGTGTTCCTTCACCCTAACACCAATGATTCTCTTTCTTTGACCGATGTATGATAAACCACAGTCACAATCTAGTATATATAAACCGGCACACTGTAAAGGAAGGTTTGATAAACTCCTAATCCTCGCTAAGGAAAACAGATATATTCCTAGAATTATCCGCGAGGCTATTGAAATACAAAAACAACCTAATTTCAATAGAGAAGACGGCTGGAAGCTTTTTAACACCTGGGAGCCACTCATAAAATCTTTGAAGTCACCCCAAAATTTTTGAAGTCGCCCTCAAACCCACCATTTCAGACACGACAAGATAGTTAGCTCATTCTGCAGTCCAGGGCAGTACGCGAGGAAATTAAGAAATCGTTGGCGGTAGTTTGATATAGAAATTATGCCAACTTACAGACGAATGCCACCAGTCTACCCGTGACCACGAACTACTGCAAAGTGTTCGAAACGGCGGGTTTCCCAAAATGTATAAAAATACTAAATATACGCGATTAATCCGCTTAAAATAGTTTCATTTTAAAACGGCTAAAATAGTTTCATTTAAAAAAATATCTTTCTAAGTGTGGAATAACACTTCAAAAATGTCAAAAATATTACAAATTCATATCTATAGTTCACAGCTTTTATAAATTGTACTTTCCGTTGACCTACAATCGCGAAATAGGTAAGGAAGCCGATGAGCGATTCTGTTTCGCACGTAACCAGTTTCTTTAGCTTTTCCTTAATTCCCGTACAGAGGGAAGGCAGAAAAAATCTAATGTTAAACCTAAAATTCGAAACGAAATTCGAAACGAATAACGAAACATGACGTGCGGGACGTAAACGGCGGAACTCAATGCCACTTTGTGACTTTTTTGAAACTAGAAAATGAAAAGAGTCCATTCTTTAAGATAAACGTCAAATCTACGATCATCGTGTTTACTTATACGTTATTCCAATATACCACGAAGACTTCAGTTCCTACTATCCATGTCATGATAATCTTGGAAAGAGTTATAAAATAAATATTATACCAGTAAAACTTTATAAAGCCAGTCTGTACTCTACAAAGCCCGCTATTCAACTATTATTAAACGATTATACACAGGGGCTTGTTACAACTTTTGTTATACCGGGTATATATTAATACCTTTTATAAAATACTTTTATTGAAGTACTTCATGGAATACAATTTTAATAAGCTAACTACAGAAATAGATAGCAAATTGTCTTGACAGTGAAGACAATTTGCTATCTATTCTATGAAGAGAGGAGCAACAAAGTGGTCCTATAAAGGTTCCGTTTTTAATTTTTGAGGTACGTAACCTTAAAAAAAAACCATATTACCGGTATTATTCATATTTATCGTGCAAAGCTGCAAATGCTATGTAATGTGCCTTGTGCTCTAAGTCATAAATATATGTATTATTTCATTATTGAGATCCTGACTGCATCATGTCCCTGCCCGAAGTTCACAAATCATTAAATATCTTTTATATAAAAACAAACCGTTTTTTTCATACAACAACGTATCCCCAAATGCATTTAAACGACAGCGAGTCTTCGACGCGGTGATATTTAGATTTCAATAGCAGATAAAGTACACATCTCATATGAGGCGAGGAATGGAATATGAGCTTTTGTGAGGTGAATTGGCGTAATACATATACTTGTGTTTAAACTTTAAAATTTATATAATGTGAAACATAAATTTGCTTATGTTTACTGTAACTTCACGCTGTTTCTCGTGTATAGCGGAGTAGATAGAGGGAACGTATTTACCCAATCCGGTCGATGGCCGCAGGCCGAAGTTTGTGACCACAGGGGACACCCCTGCAGCCGTCGATATCCTCTCAAGCAGCCACATAGTGATTACCCTCTTTTCTATCCACTCAGCATTGCTGTAAAATCAACAGAACTAAAAGCATTAAGCTTAAGTTCCAAAAAAGATAACCTAGTGTTAAAATACTCCCCACATATATATATATATATATATATATATATTTATTATTTATCTATATATATATTTCCGGCCAATTTACGTAATACGACGGAATCCCCTGACAGTAATTGCAGTGGAGATAAATATTCTCGTCCACTGACTTCTTTTACTATACTGCGGAACGCTGTATAAGCGTTACCGTTTGTATAACTATAAAATAATTGTGACATATCCCTGACAGTAATTGCAGTGGAGATAAATATTCTCGTCCACTGACTTCTTTTACTATACTGCGGAACGCTGTATAAGCGTTACCGTTTGTATAAACTATAAAAATAATTGTGACATATTTGTATAGTCAGTCGTGGTACAGTGGGACAGGGCCGACTATAAGTGTTATGGTCGTGGACTTGATCAGCATTTGGGACAATGATTATATTTATATAACTTCAGGCTCTATCCTGCACACAGCAGGGTAGGCAGAGAGTACCTGGTGTTAAAACACTGCCTTTTACATTTTCCACAGAATTCTGTAAAAATCGGAGCGAGAAAATGTAAATATTAAATATTTTTCATGTTGTAAAGTGAGCATCGAACCCAAAACAATTTTCTATATTTTTCTAAAATATTTTTGGTTACTTGCTTATAATATTATATTCTCAACCACAACTTGAGTTGACACAGATCCAACAACGTCCAACAGGTCCGAGCATTAATTATACTAAAATCTGACAACACAAGTAACAATGCCGTCACGTTGCGTACAAAATGTCAGTTTCTGACGGTACCCTTTTAATTTAGACTGTCGTACACTTTCAGTTCTAATATTGCGTGTTTACGGTCTTGTTTCATTTGTGGCGCTCCCACGTTAGTGGTGACGAGGGTGCGTGCTGTGAACTGTCCGGCGGATGGAGTTATGCGAAACATTGTTATAGACATTATATATTTTAAGAAAATTAATAAAGAAATTTATTTTAGCTTCACGCTATATCTCACATAGAAATGTAAAAAAATATTTAAAAATTAAATTAATCTTTGGGAATTAGTCTTTAGGGAGTGAGGGCGCTAGTGCGACACAATATACATCGGCTCCGTATTTAAAAATAAACTAAAAATATAAAAAAGTGTCTTTTAATACTATAAATTGGCTCAGTGTAATCATAATCGTGAGACTATCCAAATACATTGTGGACAAAGTACAAAATCAATAAATAACTAACTATTATACGTGTAATATAGTGAAGTGAACAAGACCTCGAAACTGTATTGTTAACAACATTTCCGTAATATAGTGCTATTAGTGGTCAACAAATAAATGTACAAAGTGAAAAAACGATAATACACATAATTTGAGTGCAAAAATCACAATAAAATAAGAAATTCAGCTACATTACTGCATGATTTTGCAATTTTGATCTATTAGGCAACGCCATCTAGGGGAATTTTTTCGTTGTCCTGTTTGCTAGTACCTCATCTCGTTAACAGAGGGCATTGCTAGTAAAAATATAACCCAAAATCATGGAAGAAGTGAAGAATATGCTCAGAGAAATACAAAAAGAGCTTAACGAACAAAAATCTTAACAATCAAAAAGTCACGGAACAAGTTACGCATAATATAAATAACACATTGGAGGAAAAGTTTAATGCCCTAGATATTAAATATGAAAATCTCAAAGAAAAGCTGGAAAATCAAGAAAAAAGGATACACTTTTTAGAAAAACAATCAATTCAGAGGAATATCGTAATATTTGGTCTATTGGAAACTGAAACATCGTACGAAAACTTAGAAAAAACCGTAATCAATTTCATAAATAAACATTTCTCTGTAGAACTAGATCGCAGAGACATACAAGAAACTAGGAGAATAGGGAAGAAAGGAGAGCGTCCCCGGCCGACCACCGTAAAGTTTACTTCTTTGGGCATGAAAATAGAAATTTTTAAACAAAGGTCAGTACTCAAAGATACTACCTACTACATTAAAGAAGAATTTCCGCAACACATTCTGGAAATAAGAAGAAAACTGCAAGAGCAAGTAAAAATCGAAAAAGAGAAGGGGAACTCCGCCACTATAAAGTACGATAAATTGATTATAAATCACAAAAAAAGTGATACACCAGGCAACAAGAAAAGAACGCTGCCAATATCACCAAATTACAACGATCTTACGCCTTCAGAACCAAAGACACAAGCTAGTAAGAAGAATAAAACTCAAACAGGATTACAAAGAACATCGAGTTTACCAGAGGATGTAATCAAACCAGGAATGCTCAGTTTCCTGACATCCAAAAACCAAACTACTTTTAACCAAAACAATAAATTAAACAAACAAACAAATAAGCAATAGCAATTACCTCCCTCTCTCACGGAAAATGCATCACAAAAAGAAACAAACACTAAACTACAGCTTCCAAGCCGGCTGGTCACCGAGGAAGTTTATGACCAAAACCCTTCAGAGAAAAATTTAATGGTTTTTTCCAACAATACAAACAACAAACGTCACAATCGCTTATATATAGCGACTTACAATGTTAAAACCCTATCGACATATTCACGCTTACTAGAATTAACAGAATCTTTAAATAACATAAAATACGATATTATCGGTCTTTCAGAAGTCAGAAGGCTCGGTATAAAAATAGAGGAATATAACGAGTTCATTTTCTACTACATCGGAGAAACGCCAGGATTGTACGGAGTGGGCTTTATTATCAAAAAACACCTGAAAAAATACATAAAAAGCTTTAAGGGACTATCAGAAAGAGTAGCGTTGCTAAAGGTACATATCAACGATACAGACTTAAGCATCATCCAAGCTTACGCCCCAACAGAGGCCTCAAAAGATGAAGAACTAGAGCTTTTCTACAACACCGTTGATAAAGCCATACAACTCGCAGGAAACAACATAATAGCCATGGGCGACTTCAACGCAAAAGTTGGTCTACCCAAACCAAACGAAATCATCACTGGAAAATATGGTTACGGAAGTAGAAATTGTAGAGGAAATAGACTCATTGAATTCGCGCACGAGAACAATCTAGCAATTACAAAACACTTTTTTCATAAAAAACAATAAACAGAGATGGACCTGGAAATCACCGGATGGTAAAACAAGAAATGAAATTGACTACATCCTAACAAACCTTCTGAGAAACATAGACAATATACAAGTCTTAAACACTACCTACCCATCGGACCACAGACCTGTGAGAGCAACTTTCAAAATATTCTCAAAACCAAAGAATCGCTGTAAATTTGGATGCCACCCCAGATCCCAATTAAAGACCGAAGAAGAAATACAAATTTACACTGCATCGCTGAACAACTGCTCAGCACATCTGCTAGACCACTGGAACGGAAATGACTCTGTTCAGAACTGCTATGATAAAATAACAAACGCAATAGACACTAGCCTAAAAAAAGCACACGAACTATCATCAAATACAAATACAGAGAAAAATCAAATAATAACAGCACACACAAAGGCACTAATCAGCAGAAGACAAGTACTACATAGGAAAAAACGAAAATCAAGGGCCACGAAAAATGAACTTAAAGCACTTTACAAGCTTATAAGTAAAAGAATAAAACAAGATTATAAAATACACCGCACAAAAACCATTGAAAAATGTCTTCACGCCACAGGGAATATCAAAAAAGCGTATAAGAAACTGAGAACTCACAAATCATGGATCGAGGAACTGAAAAGTAAAAATACGAATACACAAAATAGAACGGAAATACTTAGAATAGCAACAGATTTCTATAAAACCCTTTATAGCTCGCCAGATCTACCATCTTACCAACTACCGAATAGCAAAGATAAACAAATAGAAACGAACATCGAGGAGGAAGAAGTGGTCAAAGGGATCAAATCACTGAAAACTGATAAAAGCCCAGGGTTCGACAAGATAACCAATGAAGCTTTAAAAGCAGGAATCATGTACCTATCAAAACCGCTAACACAACTGTTTAATATGATACTGAACTGCAAAAACACTCCACGACAATGGTCAGATTCAGAAATAATTTTGCTATACAAAAACGGAGACCCAAGCGACATAAATAACTATAGACCGTTAAGCCTGCTACCTTCGTTATACAAACTATTTTCCTCAATACTTGAGAAAAAACTAAAAGAAACTACAGATAAATTCCAACCCATTGAACAGGCGGGCTTCAGACGAGGTTTTTCCACAGTGGACCACATCCACTCCCTTGAGATGGTAATAGAAAAATTCCAGGAGTTCAATAGACCACTATACACTGTCTTCATCGATTACCAAAAAGCCTTCGACACTCTACTTCATTCATCTATTTGGGAAGCTCTACTATCGCAAGAAGTGCCAATGGACTATATAAAAGTCATGAAAAGTATTTATGACAATTGCACTAGCAGAGTGAAGCTGGAGACTACTGGACCACCCATACAAATAAAAAGAGGCGTAAGACAAGGAGACCCGATCTCACCAACAATATTTATAGCAGTGCTCGAGTCCATCATCAGTGAATTAAAGTGGAAAAATGTCGGCATCAACATAAACGGTTGTTACTTGAGTCACCTCAGATTTGCTGATGACATAGTTTTGCTATCAGAGGACACAAACCAACTGCAACTGATGATAAACTCTCTGCAAGATGAAAGTCGCAAAGCAGGTTTGGAAATCAATCTGGAAAAAACTAAAGTCATGACGAACCATACTAAAACAACTATATATCTCGAAAACTTACCTTTAACCTACGTTGACTCTTACATTTATCTGGGCAAACAAATTTCATTTAACCATCTGAACAACGTACAGGAAGTGGAGAGAAGAGTCAATATCGCATGGAAGAAATTCTGGAGTCTTAAAGAAATTTTAAAAAGCGACATGCCCATAAAATTAAAAACCAGAGTCATGAACACCTGCCTACTTCCCTCATTGACATACGCCTGCCAAACCTGGAAATTTACTAGGAAAATAAAACACAAAATCACAACCTGCCAGAAAAGTATGGAAAGAAGCGTTACGAAGATTAAAAAGATCCAGAAAATCCGACATACTAGCATAAGACAGATGACCAAAGCCATCGACGCTCTAAGTCACTCACAACAGCTAAAGTGGCGATGGGCGGGACATTTAGCTAGACTAACGGACAACCGCTGGACCAAGAAAGCTACATCATGGCAAGGACCATCTGGCCATAGAAAAAGGGGCAGACCAAACGCGCGCTGGTCCGACGATATAATAAAAGTGGCAGGTACTGACTGGATAAGAGTAGCAGAAGATAGACAAAAATGGTCATCTCTGGAGGAGGCCTTCACCTTCCAATGAGAGGGGTTCTTGCACAAGTATACTTAGAAACTATCAATAAAACTTTCTTTATTAATTTCTTAACTTTTTATATTAACAATTAATTGTAAATTTGTACATTTAGCAAGAAATAAAAGGCTTTTTATTTTTTATTATTATTATTTATTAATTAGTCTTTGGGTAGCGAAAATTTGTAAATGTCGCCCTATAGAGATACTAACAACGATAATAAGTTGCAACAAGCGTATAAGAATTTCAACGTAACTCGATAAGAACGTATGGCTTAGTTGGTCAGAGCGTTTGGACGGTTTCCAAAGTGGGTTCAAATCCCGCCAGGTTTAATTTTTCATATATTGCCTAATAAATTATAGGTAGTAAATGCTCGAAAAAATTCCACTTACGTATGTACATAGCTAAATAAGAACAGATGGCTTAGCTATCAGAGCTTAATTTAGTATTTAGTATCCAAGAGACACGAGTTCGAATCCAGCTGCGTTCAAATATTTATATTTCTAGCATGTGGTACAGCAATAACATTGTGAAATGTTAAAAAACCAATCGGTATTATTTTATAATTTTATAACTAAGCCGCATAAAACCATCCATATGTAAACATGTCCAGACAAGTGTATGTGACACGCTGACGTATCAGCGTTTCTCGCAAAGAGACGATTTTATTATTTCCACATACATAACATCATTATTCAGAACGTGCTCGGGCCCCGCTGGAGGCAGTCGGTTAGGTAACGGTCAATCATAATAAAAGAATAACTAAATAACTAGATTTATCTTTTGCCTTACTTTATAATATATGATTTTTTGGCTGTTTTTTGAGTTTTATAAGCGACACGGTTCCAGTATCAATGTGGGAAGAATAAAACTAGCAGCTTTGCAATTATTAAACTCACTTATTGTTTCAATAGCAAAGTTCATATAAAGTACTTAAATTATAATGACTTGAATTGCTTTTTAGTTAAATGTTTATTTTCTTATATTTTTTTTTATAGATATCAAATGATTTATATTATGTTTGTCGTCTTATTTTTGGCAATTAAGTCAACATAAATGCCTCAAAAATTCGGCAGAAAGCGAGAAATGAGAGTATTTTAATGGGAAACGCAACGCACACTATTTTCCCTTTGCTTACTCTGATATATTCAGAATACAGCGTGAAGCTACAAAAAAATATCATTTAATCCACAATCCTGGACTTCCATCAAACCTGTCAACCCAGAAAAAAACAAACGTGCCCTCTCCTTATACGTAATATAAATGTACGGTTTTTTGGGGCATTTCTTCAAAAACCTAATTCATCTTAATCACTGTAAAAGAGCAATAAATGTCAGATTGTCCGTCCGTCCGCTGGAGGGTCTGAACGTTTATTAGATCTTCACTTGGGATGGACAGGTATTGAGTTTTTCACTGTAGAAGTTGTTATTCGTTAAATGAAATCCTAGTCCTTCCGTTAAGGGCGTTGTAGCGCACATACACAAGCGTGTGGCTGTAAAAGCAACAGTCGTGAGTTCGATTGATCTCTGGAGAAAATGAATTATTTAACATTTTCATTTCAACAAGAAAAGTTCCACCGTTCACACGCAACGCCGAAAATGAAGAACAAAGTATCTTAACACTACTTTCCTTCTGCCTACCCTGCTTTATACAAAAATTAAAAAAAATATCCTAGTGACACAAAATAAGAGAATGACTAAGGAATTCATTATTTCCTTTGTTCGGTCTAACAACAGCAAAGAGAATTGTTGACTTCCACCACTCACATAGCAATCACACAAATCTTGAAAGTTAGGCGACACGTGAAGAAATGATGAGACAAGAATCTTAAAAAATGAAATGAAATGAAACGAAAATCTACTAGACACTGATTTGAATATTAAATGTATATTACGATCGTCACAACTAGGCCGAACACAAACAAAGTACCTTACATATATATGTATGCTGCATATTTATACAGAGAGAACGAAGTGAGAAATCAACGTACTGTCTCCGCATACCTCTTCCACCTCTCCACAGTTTTTTTTAGATTTAAATCCACATTAAGCATTAACTCAAAATTCACCGATAGCAACAAAATATGTGGGATATTTTATTTCATCAAAATATATTCTCAACTGTCTGTCATACTAAATGATTTTCCAAGAATGAATAATAAAAAGGAATATTGTATAGACCGGGAGATGAAGGTTCTATTATAAAGGACTAAATCTATTAATTTTTATTTCGCAATATATGGGTTAGTCTACTGTTGTAGGAAATAACTTAGTAAATGCAAAATGAAAGAGTGTGTTGTTGTTGACATTTGAGAGATTGCATTAAATGTTTAAATCTATAAATTTCTATATGAACAATTAATGGAGACTTTGTGCGACTTTCACGCAGTAATTTTATTTTTAACACTATTTTATAAAGGTTGAATTTAATTATATAATACAATGCAAGATAAAGAATTATAATTTAGGTGATAATATAATAATATAGTAACATCGAGCTGATGATGGATCTGAATAGCTGTTTGAAGTTACTAATAAACTGTTCCAGTTACGGCTCCAATAATTTATAGCTCTATGCACATTTTATAGCATTTACAGTACTTATGGCAAAAAGCATGATATTGTTTTTTTCGAAGACCAATGAATTGTTTAGAAAAACACAGTTTTACAGTATGTGACTCATCAATTGACGCGACAGTAATGTGGGGTACATTACTGTGTGTTGTCATTCCCGTTCACAGCTTTGCGATTTTACCCAAATGGGCTGGTTTTTTATATGAGAAGAGCAACAGAGTTACATGCATCAGTTTTAGAACGATTGTTTCTGTTTGTATTTTTTTTTTCATTTCTCTCTACATTTAATTTGTGGTAAACTATTTGTAAATATGTAACATTAACCAACAAGAATTTCTATTTTCCATGTGTTAACCATTTTATTTTATTCAGAATATATGGACTACTATTACTACCATTGTTAATTAATCAGTTAAATAAATGCAAATTACCACGTTTTAGTTCCCAATAAAATAACTGACTAAGCATTTTCTTTTCGTATTTGGAAAATTGTCCTGTTTATGTCTTATAAGGAAATGACGTGGATATTGAATACGCTTTTCAATATTAAATGGATTACATTATGATTTGTGAGAATAAAACCTTTGATGTCACGTGAAAGTAAATGGAAGAACAGAAAACGATATCTGTTTATTTATATAGTACTTCTTTTTAGCTCGCGTCTTCATTGCTCACGTGTATGGCTACGACCCTGAAATGTTTTTTAACATAATACATTATATATTTAAAGATATTGTTAGTCCTCTAATGTGGTATAGGAGATTATACCAGCACTGATATAAAAAATTTAAAAAGTATTTTTCTCTTTCATGTCACACGTTTTTTATCTTTCATGTCACAACAGTGTAGATGGATCCACTTAAAATCTATTGAGTTGCAGACTATCAAGTTATACATAAGTATACATTTTGTTGCTGTAAACACTATAGTTGAAAGTTTTATTTCCATTCGGTAATTAAATATTTATAATTTTCTTTTCCGCTCTGGGAAAGTGGCAATGAATTTGATAAAAACATTAAATAAAAAATCAATTAATTAATTCCACGAACATACAACTATCGCGTTAATATTTTTTTATTAGCGTCACGCTATCATCCAGCGCAAAGCAGTGGAAGGAAGAGAGAACCTGGGTACCTCGTGTTACGACACATTAAGACACTTCCGTTTCCACTTTCCGACAAACATTTCGACAAATTATCCGACAACTTTTCGAGGCGTTCTGTGTTGAGTAGCGAAACTCAATGCCCCGTTTTGTATAGCTACCAGAGCGAAGAAAACGTTAGTACTACATTTTATTCCCCCGAGTAGGAATCGGACCCACAATCATCACATTTACAGTCGCATGCTTGTGCCCCCGCGCCACGGCGGCTAAAAGAAACTACACAAAAAATATGTTAAAATTGAAGTAAGTAAATAATAAATTCGCGTTCTACAGTATCGAGCTTTGCCCAGAGGACCTCTGGGCTTTGAACCTTTTAGATTTTTTCAACCCTCCAAATAAATTGTAGGCCACATCAAACATTAATAAGAGGTGAAAAAGCGGATTTAAGATTTTCTTGTTACTTGTTGTGTGTTTATTTACTTTTTTCCTATTTTAGTAAAAAAATTAAGAGTATTATCAACTTTTTGCTCATCACCAGTCGTCGCCCGTAACTTTATTTGAGTTGAGATTAAGACTTTAATTAAAAATTCCTTATGTTTCTTTTCCCGTAGGATTTTTTTTTCTCCCTAACCTGCCTCTGTACTAAGTTTTAAATTAGGGGTGTATGACATTTCATTTTCTTTGCTTACGTTGCTAAGGTATAAGCTTAAAAATATATATTTGATGGTTCGTTACATATACGTACTCGTTTAGTATAAAGATAACGTCAACACAATTTTCTAGTATGAGATAGTAAATTTTGATACTAAAAGGCTCTGGCACATACCATACTCTCAAGTAAGATCTGTATTTATTGTATTGTTATATCAAACTCTTGTTAGTACCGGAGTGTTCTATAAGAAGCAAAGATATTAGTGACGTTAATGTTTAACTTAGTTACTTGAAGGAAATAAACAATGTAACATGTCGCACATTTTGAGTATTACGTTTGTGCAGCAGGGGCTGTTGTTACGTAGTGACACGAAGTTGTGGATTCGATTTTCATTCGGAGGAACGATTAGGATAAAATCCAAATAGTTCCCACAGTGGGTTAACAAAACTATATGCATAGATGCACAGGTTCTCTGAGAAAATTTCAGAGGGTAACCAATATTAGTTCTAGTTCTGTTGAATATTTTTATAACAGATTCTGCATTATATCTTAAATTACAACATTTGCTTTCTTTGTTTGTTGAAAAATTTTATAATTTTGAAGTCGGTGCCAACTGCCAAGTAAAACAAACAGGCTTAGTAATTTGGTATTGTAAGGTCGTTGTAGCACTAGACACCGATTTCAAAATTATAAAAAAAGTCTTCTCGTTTTCTGTATTTTTTTTCTTTTGGTTTAATTATTTTTGTTTAACAAAATCAAAGTACGTTTTGTTTTTTGCAAAGTAAATAAATTTTTCAGTTTTTTGTGTGTTGTTTTTTAGAGTCAGTTTGTTTTTGTTAAAAAATTCCTGTGAAATTGAACTAACTGCTAGTTCAAAAATCTTCTTTTTTTATTTTTTTTTCATTATTTATACTGCTAGTTCACACGTCTTGCCAAATTCCTCTAGACGTACCCTGAAGATGCCCATATCTTTTGATTGCTCTGACTTAGAAGATTGATTTTGTCTGTCTATAAATATTAACTTCAAATTTATCATCTACGTGATCTAGAGATAAGTAATCTTGACAGACAGACAACAAAGTGCTCCTATAAGGGTTTCGTTTTTTGATTTTAAAGATACGGGACCCTAAAAAGAACTTATTTCATTAATCACATAGCCCCTGACTGTTAAATGACAGCTTGATGCCCACTCTGTGACAAACTATTATCATTTCCACACTGCGGAAACAAGACAAATTGCGGTGTTATGTTCCGCAACTCAACACACAATGTCTCAATAACTTGTCAGAGCGTGGGGAACTATCTAAAACAGTGTTTCGCAATCTTTACTGAACTACTTTTACTTTACACACCAACTGAATGATGTGAAACACTATGTTGCGATGGGCCCGTGGTCTCCTTGAAGACCCTCTAATCACCCAGTTGATATTGTAATCTCGTCAAACAACATTATACCTAATAGATATTTACGGTAATCATGTAAGAATTTGCCTTTTTTTATTAAATTTGGCACTGACCGAACTTGACTGGCCAAAGCGAAAGGGGTAAAGTTGTACCGAGTTCATTTTTGAATAGCCCCCCTGAATTATCAAAATGCCCCTCAGTGGGGCGTGGGCTCCGAGTTGGGAAACACTGATCTAAAAGGACATTTTATGAAAATTTTCACTCGGGCTACAGACGTCTGACGTCACGTCAGACTTTTACTTGAATTATATAATATTAGTTCTCACTTTGTTCCTAATTAGTCATCCCATTCCTCGCGGAGATGAAAAGGAAATGTATTTGGGAGTCTATTGAGCGAACTGCGCTTGAGTCGTTTATATTATACGATACTCGTCGTCGATCGCGACATTGTTTCGTATACTTAAGACTAAGAATTATTGAAATATGACGCTCTTACAAAAATTCCGTAGGGAAATCCTTCGTAGTGCTTCCCTCCACTTCCTAACTTACATAAAATGTCAAGTTTCAACTTACTAAGTCGTGTAGTTCTGGCTGTACGTGGTCAGTCAGTCATTAAGTAAATGAAAAAAATTACATGTACCTTACAATACACTACAGATTATCAGGTTGTGGGTTCAAATCTCACACGAAAAAATTAAATGTTTAATATTTTTATGTCTTCGTACTGGTAATGAGGCAAGGCGTGACGTTAAGTTCCAATACTTAACACGCAGTACCTAGTGTCTTAACGCTAGGTTCCCAGGTTCCCTCTTCCTACTGCGTTATGCATGTGCGTGTGTGCATGAAGCTAAAACAATATATTTAATTTTAAAATTTGTGTCATGCTAACCTTATCATAAAAAAAACTATTAACAATAGAATGACTTATATACATTCACAAGTAGAAGTTTTTAAACTTATTTTTAGCTCTAAATTCATTAATTCAATAAAAATTAAAACAAAGATTAAAAATTTCACCCTCTCACATTTTGATCATAAAATTTTAAGCGCCAATTACCGATAAACGGGATGTCGGTTTAAAACGTACTGTTTACTTTTAGGATCATTCACCTCGCCGCCTTGCAGCTAACGAGCACGTTATACGAAATGGAGTATTGATGCAGCCGGGAAGAGTTTAATAGGACAAAGTGATTCTAGTATTTAATTTTATCTTAAGTTTAATAATTCAAGTTACAAATGAACCCAAATCTGATGCGGCGTTAAGCTCCGCCACCCATACTCTTCATATGAACATAAAGTAGAAATCAAAATCACAAAATTTTCTTAGAAATTAAAATAAAAACGAAAGTTAAATATAAATAATGGAAATGTCGTACAATATAAACGGTCGCATCTGCATAATTTACCCAGGACCGACGGAAGCTGAGATTTGAGTCATGCACTGTTTTACAGCTCCTCAGTTATTATTCACTGCGAACTCTGCCAGCGGTCACGTAGCGTTATATAGCGTTATATAGCGTTTAGTATGTCTTTTCAATACAACTTTATAATATACGAGTAAAATAGGAGATGGATTACAACATATTTAACGTTGTAATTCTGTTCTCTTTTATACTAGTATAATGGATAAGTCTAATAAGGCTTTAGTTTTAGGTAGCTTAGCTTTACTTTTTGAATAAATTTATGCTACATAAATTAATAATAAGATAAAACCGTGTGATCCCGGCCTAGAATAGGATCATCCTGGTACTGGTGGTGGCGTAAGAGGCGACTACAGTACGTGTGGTAGAGTCACGTCGCCAGCAATGGCAACACGCATGGGCAGACTCGACCGGATCATTACCACCCCCGGCATTTAAAACCGGCGTGAAGTGGTGGCTTAATGCCACTGCGTTTCGCATCAGGTAATGCCGGGCTCCGGCGCCCATCTT
This sequence comes from Heliconius sara, assembly GCA_917862395.2. NCBI lineage: Eukaryota > Metazoa > Arthropoda > Insecta > Lepidoptera > Nymphalidae > Heliconius > Heliconius sara. The sequence continues at coordinate 20,239,974 of OU860797.2, read as the reverse complement.
AAAGGCCGGCAATGCACCTGTAGCTCCTCTGGGGTGGCTCGGGGTCGTGGGCGGCGGTAATCACTTACCATCAGGTGACCCGCACGCTCGTTTGTCTTTTCCATAAAAAAAAAAAAAAACCATCCGAAAATGTTTGAAATATAGATTTTCTTATTCGTTATTTTAGTGGTCAAAACCTGACAAAAAGATAAACTAACGCTATTGTATATGTAAGAATTTAAAAAAAATACTGTATTTAACAACGTTAGAGTTTACGAAATCTCCATTCTCCATACACACAAACAAGAAATAATTAGTTAAATCATATATCTGGTATAACCTACAAGCTAACATAGTTTGTACTCGAACGAGGGACTTCAAAGGCTTGCCGTTGCCTGGTAACTTACGTGAGAAAGTGCGGTCGTACCGGAAATTATGGAACCACAAAGAGCCCACAACAATACAATACTGTACTTTTGGATAACTCTGGACGCGGAAAAGAACTGCGGTTCCTTTTTTTGGTATCGGATATGTTATTAAAAGAAGAAGAAATTTTGTTAATACTTTTGTAATATAGTTTTTGTATTAAAGCAACTGTTAAGGATTAAAATATGTTTGAGAATTCTTATTAAATGATTATTAACTGTGGTGTTGCGCATTGAATTGCGGAACCCAACGCTTTACCGAACAACATCAAGCAAATATAAGTATTTTTTTTAAACGAGATTCGCATCTTAATTCTGAATCAAAAGTTATATGTCATTATATTTTTTTCTTCTTTGCCTCGACACCAGAGCGAAGAAATAAAAATATTAAATATTTAATTTCCTCGAGTGGGAATCGATCCTACAACTGGCCTGCGCTACGACTAGCCAAAAATGTACAGATTTATATTATTTTTTTATGCATAAGTATTTGTTTTTCATGTTGAAATGTACCTAATTACAATTTGAAACAACTTATTTGTAACAAAGAAAGTTCTATCACAACTGGTCAGGTTGTAACATCAAAGCGTAGTTGTAAATAATAAACTTCTAATCTCCAGAACTTCCCCTCATATTCTATACTAAATAATAACTCAGTTAATGTGAAACGGTGCAAGGTTCAAATCCACATTAATTATTCTATTTGTCGCTACTTAGTTGTTAACTGGCTGGTTGTTAGTTTGTAACATAAAATCTGGTTTTCAATTCTATTAAATATAATTTAAAACAATAAGATAAGTATACCTATTAGAAACTCAAAACATATCCTGGGAAAACCACAGGACATTATTTTTACATCTCCATTGCTTTAAGTCCCTCTGCCAATTCAATTGTAAAGGGTTTTTTCCACAAGGAGAGAAATACTTATTAAGAATCTTCTTCACGCTGTATCCCGCACATAGCAGGGTATGCAGAGGGAACTTAGTGTTATGACACTCGGTTCCCCACTTTCTGCCGATTTCTGGAGGCATTGCATGTTGAGTGGCAGAACTCAATGCCGCGCTTAGGGAGGATCTCTCTGTAGGGAGATTTTTACAAATTTCCGCTACCAATAGATAATTACTTCGTTTGGCGAGAGAGAATTCTATTTATTAAATATTTTTTACAATTTTAAAGTGTTATTTCACATTTAGGAAAGGCGTGGACGTCCAAAGGCTGATATGATAATAAACATAAATCGTACAATTTATAATGCTGTACAGTATGCAGTATACTACGCCAATAACGATAGTCCTAAAAAATCGATTACAAAATTTCAATCTACGTGGAATTTACGTAGCAGCCGTATGAATGTTAGATGGAGTTTGCTACCAACATGTCTCGAGGGTGAAAAGTTAAAATGAACAATGTACTAAGTTTAGTTTCACCTACACTGCGAGCTTATATCATGCACGCTTGAGTTCATTGTAAACAAAATAATTAAAGAGATAACAACACAAAGTTAAAGTGGGATGTATCCCAATACTGGTGATGCAGCAGCGCAACGTTTAGCGCGACGGATTTGATTTCCACTCGGGGTAATAAGGTATTTTTATTTCCTCGCTCTGGTAAGAAGATAAAGCGTGGCGTTAAGTCCCATTACTCAACACACAATGTCTCGAAAATTGGGCGGAAGGTGGAGAATGGTTACGTTCCCTCTGTCTATGCTGCTATACATAGGATGTAGAGTGAAGCTAAATACAAAAAAAACCTAAATTAAATTAATACAAATTAAAAATAATTCTCATGCATATATAATTGAATATAGTTAATTAGTACACCGTACAACACGGTAGCGTCGAAGCACAAAAAGGAAATCACACTTTATTAACATAACAAGTAAAATCAGTTAGCACTTGCGCGAACAATAGATGTAGGTCGCGGAGGAACAATGCTCTCATTATTTTTCGAGTCGGAGCAGCGACTTAATTACACAATAATACAAAAGTTGCAATTAGGCAGTGCGGATGGGAAACGGAACTTGTTGTATTAGATGCACGAGCTTGTGTGAATGTGGATGTAACACGAGAGACACGTGTTTCAGCAAATCGACGACAATGAAAATTGTGGTAAAGTGGTCTTATTTTACCTTATTTAAACACATTCGCGCTGTATCCAGCGGGGAAGTTAAGGGAGATTAGTGTTTGAACTTAGTGTAATGTTGCTAAAAATGTTCTTTTTTGGGTTTTGGTGTTCGAATGCCCATAATAGTCACCTATAACTTATTAGGCCTTCATCAATTACAAAAAAATCCTGCTCTTTGGATACTAAATCTGCATATTATATGACGATGGCTACTATTCCTCACCATAACAGAAATCTCATCAGTTTTGAACCTACAACCATGTGATGATTGTTGGTTCAAAACTGAAACGCGTCACAACTGAGCCACGACGGTGTCAGCATAGTCTCGTTAATTAATAATTAACATTTTGAGCATATGTACATATACTATACCTACAATACTACATAGTATATATATAGTTCAAAATAATGTGAAATTCCAAATAGTTCTCCAATTACGAAATTCTAACAATACAAGCGTTCAATAGTTAATATACAGTAAATTATTTAGGGCGAATGTTAGTAAATTATTTATCAATATTATATAGCTTTACGATAGAAATTTAGTACTTATGTTTGGAGTATCATTATTTATAGAGAATTTAACCGTAATATAATTTCACCGAAATATAGATAAAATGGCAAATACATTCTATTCTATTTCCCCGCTCTGTAATACATAGTGCGGCGTTAAGCCGAATCCACATTCAGCCAGTCCACACGTAATGAGCTCGAGAGAAAGCAGGCGAAAAGTGGAGAACCGAATGATTTAATATTAATTAAAGTTATAAAACTAAAAAAAAATACTAAATGCGGTCCAAAATCGACATAGTGCGAATTTCAGTTGAAGAATTTGTCTTTAATTGAAAAAAAAAACACGTTGCTCGGTCTCATGCATCGTTACTTTCCATCACTGAACACGAGTTGTTTGACTGCATTTTAATTTAATTTTTATTTATAAGTATTCAGTTTCTACGAGCATACTCAATCTCACTCAATTTAAAAAAAGACAAAAAAATAATACAAAAAAGACAAAGACTTTCGTTACTTTATTGATTCTTATTAAATATTTATAAAGTTATTTATTAAGAATCACAGAAGATAACTCAGGAACCGTGTTATATGGACACTTCGGACTAATAATAACCATATTCCACAATCGGTAGGGTACCTCTTGTACACGGGAGTTACCAAGATAAATTTATTTTTAGAAGACATCTATCTCTTTTCTACCTGACGCATTGTTCGCGTGATGAAATTAGAAAACTAATAAATAAAAAAAAATCAGCTTCACGCTGTATCCCTCACACCGCAGGCACCGTAGGCAGAAGAAACCTAGTGTTAAAACACTCCGTTCCCTACTTTCTGCCGAATTCTGGAGGCATTGCGTGTTGAGGGCAGAACACAATGCCGCGCTTAGCCTCGACACCAGAGCGAAGAAATGGAAATATAAATATATGTTAATATTTCATCTCCTCGAGTGGGGATCGAATCCACAACCAGTCGGTTTTCAACAGTCACACTTCGTGCCGCTGTGCCACGTCTGGCCTAGAAAACTAATAATTGTATAAAACGTAAAAATTCTATGTAACCGCGATAACTTTGTCCGTAGATACAGTGGGTTACATCGAATAGCCTTCCTCGAGAAACAGATTGAAAAAAACAAAAAAAAGTGGAACGTATATTTCCTAATTTAAGATTTTTCAATCACATCTCGGAAAAAAAAATATTTGATTAATAGTTTCACACTGTATGCCACTCATAGCAGGGTAGGTGGAGGAAACCTAGAAACCCAGTGTTAACAATCTCCGTTGACTTTCAGACACTTCCCAGTGTCTAGATTCTGCGTCACGACAATATTATATAACGGGACACGAGTTGGCCTACTTTTAACAACTGCCGTAAGTTAACTTGTGAAATAAATATATCGATTTACCTTTAATATTGGTCTTTGGCAAGTTCATTAAAAGGGACGCTCAACGAAAACCGCAAATGAAAAAAGTTTGTGAAACAAATGAATTAGAGATGGAAGTTAAGTTCGTGACTGTTTTCGTTACTCCAGTCTTAAACACTGAACTAATGTTAGATTGAATTATTGCTGAAAAAAGTTATATTTGTGGCTTTCATTCAAACACTAAAGTAGCTGTAGGTGCGTTGCCGGTTTTTAAGGTTGAGGTAGACGCGCTTTTCGAAGGTACCCAGTTCGTATCGACCTGGAAATACTACCGCAAGTAGGACATTTCACAGTTGAGTGGCGCGTGGAAGGAAGTTCCCAGAAAACTGCACAGTAGTTGAGTGCCACGCGTCCAGGTGGTGTGGATAATATTTATCTTGTGACCTCACAGTACAGGTTAATAAAAACTTCAGTGGCAGGTAACAGATCAAACAGTTCTCCAGAACACTCCCCATGATAAATGCGGTAGAGAAGAGACATGTATGCAAAGCCAATATGCCAAGCCCTGCAAAGATCCCCAACGACTCGAACGGCTCATAAAACAATAATTAATACATACTTTGCAATTATTATAAAACAGCAAAGTGATACATTCTCAAGATATAAATGGAAAAATACATATTAAAAATATCCTTGAAGATATTTTTATCAAAATATTTGATCAATATGTTTTCTGTAAGGCAGGTAGAGTGGACGTTATTGTCCAATTTGTGCTTTACCAGAGCGTGGAAATGAAAATAATATATTTCTCTAAGTGAATATCAAACCCAGGACCACACGTTTTCAATCAATCACACGCTTCCTCACTGCGCCACAAAATATAACAATTATAATACTTTTATTTCATCTCACATAATAAAAGGAAGTTAACAAAGGTAAAAGTTTATTGCACTTACAACAGTTCTCTATTAGCGGTTTATCCGCATTTATTTAATTAATGTGATAGCTATGAGTTGCCTTAATCCTGTTTGGTTTGCACTAGCGTTTATAATGTAGCGTTAGCATACAAAACTTTCAATATAATATAAATATTATTTTTTTACTCCGTGGGGAACGGAGTGTCTTTCACTACGTTCCCTCTGCCTACCCTGCAGTGTGCGGGATACAGCGTGAAGCTGATTTATTTTTTTATTTTTATTATTTTTTTACAATTTATTTTTATGCATTGCAAAACGTAACACCTTTAGCAACTTTCTGTTTCATCTGTTATTTCGTAAAGTACCTAATAATTAGCAATATACGCAGAGATAACGTAGAGTTAAGACACTTCATCATCAATTTTTGAAATGTTGTATGTAAGATTAACACAGAATGACATCGTCTTATTGTAAGCATGATAATGAATGTGAATGTGACAACCACTCTGGTAAGCAAAGCATCGCGTTAAGTTTCGCACAATGTCTCGAGAATTAGGAGAAAAATACTGAATTGTCTTAACACTAGGTTTCTTCAGCCTATGTGCCGCATGTGTTTTTTTAGGCCAAACATAATTTCCTATAAACAAATATTCATATATCATATTTCATTGTAATAAAAGGAATACGAAAGACTGTTTTCTATTGAACGTTTATAGTCAGTATTCTGCTATATGTTATTGGTTCTGAAAGCCGTTTCTATATTATTTCCATACCACGCTTTTGTGGACACAAAACTGTAATAAACTTACTGTTTACAATATCGGTAGAACTACTGCTATCGAATAAATAGCTGTAGCAGCGATCTTTATATTGATATTAATAAAATAAAAATATTTTCAAGTCTTCTTGACACAGTGGTATATTGTCTAAATGTTAGCGATTATTGTAAGTTCAACCACATTTAGCAAAACTATTAAGCTTAAATTTAATCCAACAGCTAGAACAGCTAGACTAAAGGCGTTAGGTTACGCCATTCACCTAATAACTTGTAAAATTGAATTACTCCACTTACTTGGGCTATATCCAAGTGACACAGCGCTCTAAGTTTACCTGTAAAAATATTTTTATAATTTCGACAAGCCCTGTGTGTTTCGAATGCAGCGAGTAACAAAATAAATAATCAAATGGTGTTTTTTCTTCATCTCCTTACTTAAGTCGGACGGAAGGAACCCAATGCCATGTTGTGTGCCAGACAATATTTTTTTAAATTGACAAACAATTCAATATCATAGCTGCAGGTTCACGGGAAGTTCACGGGAAGGAAGGAAGGCGAATTTCATACTAAATGCACCACAATTGATGACGTACCTTTTGATTATGTTGATTTACTGACTTAGTTTAATTTCTTCTATGCTTCAAAGAAATGAATATTTTATACTTATTTCAGCTCGATTTCTTCACGCGATCTCGAGAAAATTGTCTTAATTGACAGACAGACGGACAACAAAGTAATCCTATAAGGGTACCCGGTTTTACATTTTGAGGTACGTGAATCTAAAAAAGATGGAAATGTTCTATCATATTTTTAGCTTCACACTGTATTTTTGTGCATAATAAAAAGACATTAGCAAGCTGCATTCCTTCTCTATATTAACTATAAGCGAGTCAAATTTCGTAGTCCTCCATTCGCGTAATTTTACTAAAAAGAGATAAGTAGTTTTTAGGTATTAAAATCATATAGAACGCGACACGTCATCGCCACCGCCACCTACAGTTTCTAGACACAGTTTCTAGTGATGCTGATTAAATTTTTTAATTTTTTTTGCTTCATACACATAAAATTATAGACAAAATAACGGTCCCCATTAAGACACTTCCGTTCACGAACATACGTCGAACTGGACTCTTTATTCAATTATCCCGAAAAAATAATAAACACCCTAAACGTACCAGAACGTTGATAGACAGATAAACAATTAGCTTCTTGAAAAGATTATACAATATTTAACAAAATGAGAGAAATATTGAGTGTTCTTCATTCTAAAAGCCATCGTACTGAGATTGCAATGTCCGTGCATTTGTCGCTAGCAGTCGATGTTTTAAGGGAGTATTCACATGCAGTCGAATTCTTTTTTTTTTAACTTTATTATTTACTTATATAATTGTTTAAGGATAATTTAATATATATTGTTGAGAGGAACACGCGTGCGACTGTAAACACGAAAGTTAAGTTAATTATCACACGGTGGAATATTATACTAACGAAAGTTGAGAACGGAGTGTTTTAGGTTCCTAGGTACCATGTTCTTTCTGCCAACCCTGCTTTGTGCGGGTTCCGCTGTAAAAATATCCACATAAAAATGCATAGGTAAATATTTACTAAATAACGATTAGAACCTGCAAGCACTCTACGTACTCATCAATCCGATACATAAAACCATATGTGAGATCTCCCACATACAACAGATGCTACAGCTATAAGGCAAACAGACCTAACGAAGAACAATCGATGCTGTCCACACATCGTTATCCCATACGTAGCTCAATGGTTACTTCAATAATTTTGTAAGTAATAATTGGTTAGAATAACTATAATTTCATATTGTTTAGTACTAGTAAATCAGTAATTATAAATACGGCAACTGTCAATTATGGAAAATAACAAAGATTTTAAGATTAAACCTCATTTTTTTAGCTTCATGCTGTATTCTATAAAGCAGAGTTGGCAACATTCTGTTCCTCAGGCATCCCCTCCTAGCTTTCAAAACGTCAACATCACGAAAAAATTTCATGTCAATGAGCGGGAGCCGAACGCACTACTTGTATTTACAGTCAAATATCGAGTCACGATAGCTTTATAATAATACTCTAATAACTTAAAAATACATTCCAGTAATTCAAAGTGCATCGTTTGATTGATCTGGATATGTGAATGCTCATCTCATACAATACTCCTTTGATGTTACAGACCTATTCAAGTTAAACAGTTTTTTAGATTAATTCACATTAGCTCTCTCTGAGCGGCGTTACTCTGTAAAGTCTGTGTGATGAATAGATGCATTTTTACAGTACAATTCAAAGGTTATGGCATTAAATATTTACAGTATTACTAAAATATATGACTTTTTGGATTTATTCAGTAGGTAAATAACTCATTACGCCTAGTGGAAATTAAATTCACAACGGTGTTGTGCGCCGTGACGGCCTCTGTAATATAATTGCACGTACTTGGTCCTGTATTTGCGTATAAATGCTGGATCAAGTGTAGTCACGTTTAAAAGAATGGTAATGGTTTTGATAATTATTCTGAGGAATGATTTAATTTCATTTCTCCGCCATGTGACGGAAGCAAAATTCACAAGAATTTGAGTTACACCACATGGATTCCCCCAGTTGTTATACAAATATCCATACTTTCATACGAAACGCTTGTCGCTTCCACTTGTACCACCCCCCACGATGTCCTACAGGCTACGAGCGAGCCAGCGATACATATACATGCTAATGTCGAGCGATACGAGCGACTAGACGCGCCAATCTTTTAGATATGACTTTAAAAATATTTCATATAAAAAGCTTTTTGAAAGCTTTCGAGAGGAAAAGCTTAAATTATTAATTTATACTTGCACATTGGTATGAACATACGTAGATATTTTACAGAACAAGGTATTTTCTAAATTTTTATATACTCAATTATACTATTAAGATAATAATTATATAATTATAGTTGGGAAGTTAATATTTATGTCCATACTTATAATTTAAATATATATGAAAAAATGCTGACCTCCGCAATATTTAGTCACTAAAAAACGATATTCAGAAAGCACTACAACACTGCATAAAAACAAACAAACATACGTACGTACATAGACTGATATATACATTACTCTCGTTTCACTGCACAGTTAGGAAAAAGAGATAGTACTCTTGAGAAACATCACATGCTAGATGATAAAAGAAGATAAAATTTAATTAATTTAATTAGAAATAGCATACTATGTAAGCTAAAAGAATTACTCATGAAAACTTTCAAGGAGTACATATGATAAACGTAACTCTTACAACTTTTAAATATAAATATATTTACTTAATTAGAAAACGTTCCTAAGTGTGGATTAACACTTTAAAAATGTTTAAAAATATAAATATATTTGACTAAAAATTACGCAATCACTACAAAACAATGACTACGAATACGAATGGCAACAACTTCGTCGAGTCGAATCGTCGAGTTGCGCGAGAGAATCGCGAGAATTCGATAATAAGTGAGGAACAGAAAAGAAGTAGAAGATTGTAGTGGACTAGAGTTCTCTTTCCCTACCCTGCTGTGCGGGATACAGCGTGAAGCTGGATATCAAGCGTGAAGGTAAGGAAAGAGAAGAGTTTGAGCTACATTCCTTATTTTGCACATTCATGCAGACTATTTTTTCCACCCTATTTGCGATATTGCGTGTTGAGTAGCTGAACTCAACGCCTTGCGCCTTATTTGTTGTCTTACCCGAGTGAAGAAAGGAAAATAATTCATTCTTTCGAATGGACTTCGAGACCACAGTTGTCGCGTTTACATTCAGACTCCTAGTATAATTGTAGAAATCTTCACGCAAGAATTTTTAAAATTTTCTTACGTATTCTGATTGAAATGTTGTCATACAAAAGTAATGATATAATATTTCGTGCATTATGAAGTTATACTTACTAAGGATGCTTATATTAGCGAGCGACAACAAAATCTGGCAAATGAAAACATACAGAAGTATATTTGAAGCGGCAATGCTGCGTTTGTCAATATGACTCTTTTAGAAAAAAATATATTATTATGAGAGAACGCACTATAATTTCCGGCAACGCTGATATAATAATGAATATTTTGTGAGTGTGTAGCTCGTAGCTTACTCGTAAAACGTAACAAATTTATAAATTAAAATTTATGAGGAAATGTTGATGATAGATAAGTTAACGATTTCTATTACAACAGAGGTTCCATTATAACTGAAACGTATACGAGATCGATCATTGTAACTATTTTATTTAATGCTATTATTCCAATCATAATAATATGTAAATTGCAAATATTAAAAAAAACTGCTGCGTTTACATCCCAATAATAGTCCGGCACATACATTATATTATGTTGTCAAGTTGCTCGGTTTGATTTCATTGTACGTCGCAACTTGCCATAACTTAATAAATACGGGGAGTTCCCGGATATTGGGACACGTATATCGTATAGACTGAAGCGTCGCGAACTCAAGTACTATATACTTTATAAGTTAACGTTAATTTGGCCAAGTTAAAAGCTTTGTTAGAGCTCATACTCGAGTGTTCCCTCTTGACGTGTAAGTTTTGCTTTATTCGACGTGTATTCGGCATTTGTAATGACTTTTATTTATATTCGTATAGTAGTAGTAGCGTATAGTTGTTTCTGGAAAAGAATGGTAAATGATCTTAATTTTTTTAACTTAAGCATTAATAATTTAAGTACTAATATAATATATTTTTGGATTTAGATCCTTTAATAGCCGCTGAATGAGATATGTTGTACGTCACAATGAAATATTCAAAATATAAAAATTCCAGTCTATTTTTATTTTGTTTTTTTTTAGTTTCAGATTGTATCCTGGAAATATAGAGTCAAACTTCATTGAATGCACCTATAGCTACCACTGACTCAGAAGGTAGTTTTGTTGAGAAAAGCTGGCAGGAAATCCATTTTCCTAAGTGTGATCTGGTAACATTGCCATGAGTAACATGTTAAACAAAATATTCCGTTCCTTACATACTGCCCAATAAGAAAATGTTATAACAATTTATATTTTTAAAAGAAATCATCTCACAATTGTCTTTTTATTTATTATGTAATTGAACTATTATTAAAATAATTAAAAGATTTGTTAAATAACAACAATTACGTACATTCAATTTCCTCCCTGAGTGTACAAGCATAGGCTCTATAATATTTTATGATGAACTAACTCACTTTCATCCGACGTCTTGATAGTTCGAGAAGAGTTAAAATTGATTTAGTCGCATAGGAGCTTGCATTGAAAGCTTTTGGAACAATAAACAATAAATTTTACTTGCGATGGTACTTTAGGTTATATATATATATATATATATATATATATATATATATATATATATATATATATATATATATATATATATATCTATATATATATATATATATATATATATATATATATATATATATATATATGTGTGTGTATATATATATATATATGCCACGATGGCCTTAATAAAATTATAAAAATTATATTCATGTAACCTGGCACCGTGGCGCAGTGGCACAGCGTGTGGCTAGCTACGGTTGCAGGTTTGGCTTGACAAAACGCATCGTTGAGTTCGAAGTTAAAAATAATATAACCCGTAACAATAAACCGCTAAAAATTAGTATCTGTAACCATACAAATCATTATAAAAGCTTATTTATTTAAATGAACCACTTCTACAACTTTTCTAGATCTACATTTGATTTTTCCGGCTTTATTGGTGCACTGCGATGCCGATAGCAAATTAGATTTCAATACAGCGATAGGGTGCATGTCCGTCTGCAAATATTTGCCATTGTAGACCAGCACGACGTGTGATTGTTATTTTTTATGAAAACAGAAAAGGCAAACGAGCGTACGGGACACTACTACGGGTTACTGATGGTAAGTGATCACCGCCGCCCACGACCCCGTGTAATACCAGAGGAGTTAGAAGTGTGTTGCCGGCCATTAAGGTGGAAATAGATGCGCTTGTTGAAGGTATCGCCCTAGACATACTACCATTCCAAACACAAACAGTCAAACAGCTCCCCAGATCACTCCCCATAATAAATAAGATTGAAAACGCACAGCGAGAACACGTCTCTACGCAAAACCAAAGTGAACGAACAGCTCTACGTTGTATGCGATCACATGAGCCAAACTGAGACTGGAGTGCACCAGTCCAGAGATGAGAACAGTACACCATATGAGACTGAACCTGGGCTCTATACAGGCCCAATAAAAACTTCAAAAGCCGGTCTGTTTTGCCGTGAAAGTAGAACAAACGTCCATCCTGACAAACTTTCAAATTTATAATAATTATTTTGTGCAGCTATCAGGTCTAGGCAAGATCTAGGCTATATTTAATTTTGTAAACACCTGATGAATATACAAAAAAGATTTAAATGAATCCTTAACAAAAGTCGTTAAGCTTGACGAAATCAGAAAACGCAGTGTAAATTTTTCTCATTTTTGTTTTGTCTTCTGTAATGATAACAAACAGAAATGAAACTGCATGATTGAACTGATCATTATTTTTACGCTTTCTAAAATATGGAAGTGTCAATTATTTTTACTGATAGCAGACATGTATCTATATTTTTAGACAAAATCTATCCATTGATCGGTTTCTCAATATGCACCTTGCACACACAAAGCTGATACACTGAAGGCTGAAGCTTAGCTTAGTATAAAGTTCATTTGACAGTTCCTGAAAATACATAAAGAGAAGAGTCTCACGAGATATTTCGAAAAAAGTTAAACAAAATAGTACAGCCGTCTTGGCACAGCGGTATAACGTCTGACCTGCGATTACACGTTCGACTCAGAGTAATAAGATATTTTTGTTACCTGGATCTATTAATAAGTCAAAGCGTGGCAGCTAGTAGCAATGGAATGAATTAACATTAGATTTAACTTAAGCAAAAAATATCTTTTCCATAAAAAAAAAAAGCAAAAAATACTCCATTGAAAAACAATGGGCTAAAATATCAATGGCTTAGGAAAATACTGTAAACCTTTGTTTCGTTTGACCGTATATTAGTTCAGTTCATTATCTGACAAAACGTGGGTATTAGAGAAGAAGAATGAAAGAAAGGTGAATGTTGTGGAGATGAGACCTCTTCGCAGTATATTCAGATAAAGAGGAAAAAAGAATAGCAGGTACGAGGATGTCACTGTAGGAATGAAGAAGTACGTGCTTAGATAGTTCAGGCATGCCCAGCGAATGAGTGGGGAAAGAATGGCTTGTGGTGAAAAAAAATTAATAAATATTTTTTATATTTTTTAAAGTGTTATTCCACACTTGAGAAAGAAAAATACTTATTAAGAAAACTTTTAAAAATTTTAATGTGGCGGGATTGGAACCCGCGCCTCTTGGAGAAATTTGTAAAAATCTCTTTACGGAGATACTAACCGCATAAATAAGATTTATCAAGGAAAAGTGAGCTTCAGCGGTGAAGTAGGAGGAGACCGCGGTTAACCTTCGAAAATACAGTATCCATAATACTGGAGGAAGGTCATAATAATGAGAACCTCCGGGGGGCATGTATGAAGAGGTTGATGACAAGGGACGATGCGAAAGAGGTATGCAGAGGGCTTAGCGTTTGGTGCTCCGTTCTCTCGTGAAGCTAAAGTAAGGTAATAATTAAACATTCTAATAAAGACTTAGAAAACCCTCGTGTAAGTATTGTTCAGTTATAAATAGTTTCAGGAAAGTAATTATGTTGAGTAAATTGAAATATCATATTTTGTGAGATATTTTAAGCTTAGTTACAATTTAAAATGTCTTTATTATTTAGAGAAAGATTGGTTGCTCTTTATGTTTCTGTTATTTAAAACTTTACATCTCAATTTAAATGAGAAGTGGAATACGTACTCCCAAGGCTATTTATTTAAAAATAAAAAAATATAGATATCTCAAAGCAAACTCCAAATTGGCATCGAACTAGCTACCATTGCACTAACGAAACAATGTACCACATGACTTTAGTTATAACCCTTAAACTACACAACGGTTTCCAAGAACAGTATAAATGACAGCAAAACAAATTAGTTTCCGCCTTTTATAGGTATTTTACAGCCATACTTTATACTGTCAGTCTCTTCTCAGATGCTTGGTATAAAGGTGGGGTCCAATTGAAAACGGATTTATTATAAATATATATTTTTTTCTTATTGTTTTGTTATATGTCGGCTCGAGTGGCAAATTTAGTAATATCGCAGTATCGCCATCTATAAATTATTAATTTGACTAAGACTTACTTATAATTATCTACGTGGACTCTTGGTTCGTTTGTTAGTCTTGTTATCATGAACGATCAACGTAATACGTGTGAACGACGTAAATGGAATTATTTGTTATAGCGTTTGACTATAAGCGAGATGATTAGGTGTTGAATGTCATACTAAATTCTAATTTTTTTCCTTTTCATCGGACGACTGAGGTAGCAGAAAAAAACCTTATAATATATTATGAAGGTAAACAAAATACTAATAGTTACAAGCGTGCCGCCTATACCATACATCCCACACTCTAAGATGACATGTATTCGTCGTGTCATAATGTATTCATGGATTAAGAGGCTCCGCCCGCGCCCGCGTCGACCACGCGTGGCGCGGTGTCGTTCAGGCGTGCGACGCAAATATGTGTTTTTATATCCTTCATTAAATAAATATACGTTTATTTTGATGTTAGATGAAACAAATTCTCAGGATTTCGTATTACAAATTAAGCGTAGATGAAATATTGTTTTTTTTTTTGGTTTCTCTATTAGTGTACACATTATGTTCTATACTTCTACTAGTAATTTGATAAAGCGGAAGAGTTTGTTTGTATTGCTATGTTTAAGCACTAAGTACCTCTAGAATTACTATTCATATTGTTTTTTTTTAGGTTTCTAAGAAGTTCACGCACCTGACTCGCGAGTAAAAATTACTTAACTACAACAGTGCTGGTAGTGGAATGAATTATTCCGCACGTTGCTCAATTTTTACACAAATGTCCCCAGTCTGGTGGCTGGTTTCCAACGAGGTTTTGATATTTGACACAAACACTCATTGTCCACTAAATGGGCTTATTGTTTGGTATAATATGCTTTCCTATTTACCTATACGCCAGAGCCCCCAATCCTTTGCCTTCCGCATCCAGTCGAAGTCGAAAAAGAAGCAACCTTTTTTAGGTCATCTGTCTATCGAGCTGAAGCTACGCTACGCCTGCTGCTACGTTCCCGAACAACTTCGGGAGGAGTGCTGTCCATGTAGATCGGTTCCGATATGACATGCTTGTTGAAAATGACCTTTGTCTTGTTCAAGTTCATACCGAGATCGACACGCCGCGAAAATTCACTTAGGCTCTGCAGCATCTCGGCTAGCTGTTCCACCGACTCTGCTACTACGACGATATCGTCGGCGAATAAAACCTATTGATCACTGAGATATCACTAAATATGTGCCGTTTATTTGCAATAATGAAATCTACCTCATTTTTTATTACAATATCGGTGCTTCGCCAGGTCCACCATCTATGGGGCTTCTTTTTAAAGAATGAGTTTAATGAACTCTGAAAAAGAGCCCCCGGGACTCGAGGAAATTCGCCAGTATTTGCGTTCTTTGGCTCCTATCACCCCAAACCTAGAGTGATGATTCCCAGATGTACTCCCAGAAGTGTCTTTAGAATTGAAATCTCTGATAATAACGTGGTAATGAGCCTTCGAGGTATTGTTGAGGGCTTTAGCGGCAATACATAGGCTGCTTTTTCCTGCTAACTCCTGCGGAACAGGGATTAACGCGGTTTCACCGTGCGAGCGTACCTACAAGGATATGTTATAAAATATATATTTATAACATATCCTTGTATATATTTTTATTAAATATGATAAATTCAAATAATGATAATTACGATTTATTGAAAGTATAACAACAGTATATATAACCATCCTAAATAATTAGGCAATTTTTCCAAAAAACACTTAATAATAAAAATAAAAACACAGATCAGGTAAATCGGACCCACCACGTCTACATTTATTTTGTATGTAATTAATCACAAATATAAATTGGCCTCAAATATATGTATTTTTTATATGAAATATTTATAATTTTTTTACTTTTCAGATATTTCCTTCATTTGTATTGCAAATTTTCGCTACGTGTTTTGACATTCTTAAATAACACAAAAACGGAATTTCGTAACCGTAGGTCTACGGAAGGTACTGATAGGTTTTGATGTCGCGGCAAATTTCATACAGAATGCAGCAAAAACTATGGATAAATCTTCGTATCTTTTTATTGGGTTGACATTGATGCTTGATTTCTTTTGTACCTACTTCAAGAAACCGTAGATCTAAACATTTGATATAATTTCAGCTTAATATCTACAAGCAATCTCAAGATAAATGGTCTTGACAGATCGATATAAGGACAACAGAGTATTCCTTTGAGTAAATTGGATGAGTTCAGTTTTTCTATTTTTCAAGTAGATATCTACAGAATCTTAAAAAGCACTTTTTCGCTTTTTCTCTTAGGAGGTAGGGAGTGTTAAAATGCTCTGAGTGGGAATCGAATACACAATCGTCACGTCTACAGTCTGGAGTAGTATAATTTCATATTTGCATTTAAATTAGTGCATAGCGTAAGTGACTAGTTATTATTATTATTATTTTTACTATCTCTAACAACGTTTTTGTTTGTTTTTAACGTATGTTTGTCGCACGAACTATATTTTTCTGCGTTAGTTGATCCTAACCTCGATTAGCTTAGTATTTTGAGCCTATTCATTCATTCCTCGTATGTAAATCTCTAGATTTCACAGTTCCAAAGCAAGGCTCAATAAAAATATCTCATATTTCCATACTTTGTACACAAAAGTGAGATATTTCTTATACAAAATTCCACTAGATGAGATCTATTCAATTTGGTCGTCACATCACCGTCGCGTCGGGGAGCTGGAACATTAACGTCCCGTGATCCTGACCTGAAGAATAATTGATGTTCCCACAAAGAAACACTTCTGTACACGGTTCGGCTTTTGTTGGACTTTTTATAAATCTTTTGTGCCCGAATTGAGGCAGCTTAATAATGTGTTCAAACTTTCATATGATATCCAGACGGAGGATATTTTCGTCATGAAATACGTGGATTATGGAGGGTTATTTTTGCTATAGAAAAATATGTGGACTATATAAATATTGTTTTGACACAACAAAAAGTCTTCGCTCCCAGTCTCCGTCTAGTTTTTGAGATATTATCCAGGAGCCAGGAAATGAAAATAGCATGAGCTATGCCATCAGTGGGAACCGCGCCCAAAATCACCGTGTCTATAATTATGCACAGTAGCACTGCGCCACGACAGTTTCAGTTTTCATAAATAAACTATATTACCATTTACACGACTCAGTTTTTGTTGGACTATTTATTAATCTTTTGTGCCAGAATTGAGGAACGGCTTAATAATGTCTTCCAACTTTTATGTGATATTTCGAAAATGTTTTCATCACAAGCTCAGTGCGTTATAGCACAATATAGTCTACATTGTGCTATAAAAAGATATGTCGATTATATTAATATTGTATTAATTTTAGAAAGAAGAAACACTCCGTTTCCCATTTCCCGGAAATTTTAGGAGACATTGCGTGTCAAGTGGCGGAGATCAACGCTGCATTTTGTCTTATTATCAAACGAGGAAATGAAAATAGCTTTTTCCACCGAGTGCTGAGTGGAAATGGAACACACAACCGTCGCGTTTACAACAGACAGTTAAATTAAAATGAAATATTTCTAAAATAATACGATATAGCTTCCTTCTTTTTATTGCGAGGGAAGTATAATACATATTTAACTTTTCTATCTTATCTTAAATGTTTGGAAATACTTTAAACTGTATGAAGCTGTCCGTCCGTTATCCGTTATTAGATATTTTTATTATTCCATAAAACTCGGTGCTTCCCTAGATCCGTTAATCTAACTTCATGCCAATTTTTTACATACTATTTCATCTGTACACAATTACGAAAAATCTTATGTACATAAATTTAAATTCACTCCTTGTACACTAAGGGAAAAGAACCCGCAACCTCCATACAAAACCAACCCTCTACCTAGCACACCTCTCCAAGTGATATATGCATGAAATTTCCCAATGACTCACACAAAAAGCTGCGGTTTTTATTTATTTGTCAGTCAACACATTATACTCGCAATCGCGTTTTGCATGTTTCAGAGAACGACCTGAATTTACATATGGCGATGGGTGCCCTCTTCTCTGTAGTATTGACTTTATAAAATAAACTTATAATAATACGAAATGTTTTATTTTATAAGAATATATTTATAGGATCGATTCTCATTGGGGGGAACGAATTGATTTCATTTCCCCGTTCTGGTAACAAGACAAAGCGCAGCGTTGGGTTCCTCCACTTAGCACAAACTCTCACACCCACGTCTCAATGGGCAAACTGTAAATGCGGTGATTGTGGCATAATACCCTCTTGGGGAAAATCTAATATTTTAATTTCCTCACTCTAATGAGGCAAGGCGTTAAGTTTCACGAAATACTCCACAATTCTCTTACCGCATTTGAGAGTGAATTGCACCCACAAATATCAAATATACGCTCAGAGAATATCCCAATGCGCTACAATGAACATATTATATTATAATAACAATTATTTTATGTATTACAAAACCTTACGAGCCATGAGTGAACTAGCGATAAATTCTATAACTTTATTATACGTAAGTATATTTTAATTAAGAAAATAATGTGTATACAAAAATAATAAACGTATTTTCTCTGTAAATCGAATTATATTATCAAAGATGAAATCCGTGGAAGCTTCTAGATACATATAAAAATTTGAAAGCACCTCTCACTCTCACCATCTTTCAATTTGACATGCAATTTATACTACAATGCTAATTACAAACCGTCTCTAAGCAACAAAGAATTTTACTTATTTAGAAAACATATAAAAATTTGAAAACTCCTGGAAGCCTACGCTACGTTCAAATTTATGTAGGTTTTCTATATAAGTATTTTTCTTACCTAAGTGTGGAATAACACTTTAAAAATTTAAAAAAACAAAGAATTTCGGTGATTCAAGAAAAGGTCTCCCAAGTGAGCTTCCTGAACGCTTACATGGCGTGCGCCGACTCAACAGATACATTATAACAATGTGTTACAAAAGTATTGTACTTTAAAAAATCTATTAGAAAGTCCGCAATGATATATATTTATCTCTGAAGGTTGAGCCACAGTAACCATTTTAATATATTTAATTTAAATTAATTGGGCGTTGTTAATGTATTTTCAATTATTTGGTATTCATCATTATCAAAATAAATATAATGGTCACCTTTAGTATTTCATGTGTATTAAAATTATACTTAACTATATATCATTATAATAAATACTTTAGAAGATATCAGTGATTCAAAATGAACCGTTTCAAAACGGTATGACCGACTCGGACGGGCAGACGACGTTGACGGTTTTGTGAGTTTTCATATATTTTCGACCCACTGTTAATTTTTATGTGGTTTTTTGCTGTTTATTATTAATATTAACATATATTTCTACGGTTCTTTTCTCTAATTCGAATAGTACATTAGTTAGCTTCTTTTTAATTTCTTGGTGTGTTGTACATTTTGTCGCTGCGCGGCATCGCCCGCTTCTTTTTATTGAATGTAATTTAAGTGTATTTAGGGAAGAATGGTTGGTTATTTAAGTTCAGTTATCTATACCGTTAACTTACTTACTTACACTAATGTATAATTTCATTATTGTAAAGGCTCTTGACAGACAGACAGACGGACGGACAACAAAGTGATCTTATAAGGGTTCCCTTTTTCCTTAAATGGTACAGAACCCCTGAAAAAGGAATAATTTCTAAGCTATTTTTTACAATACACGATTATTCCTTATCCAATTAAATACATTTGCGCTTTATTTTAATTAAAATTATCGCTTACGTCATACCACTAAAATGAATATTTTGGAAGATGTGAAAGTTTTAAAATACGAGAATAAAACGGTCATGTACTGCGGAGACGTTTGATTTTACACAAAAATCATATATTGTAACGACCGTATTATAATCCTTTAAAAATACTAAATAATACTGTGCGATACGCTATACATATGTATGTCTTTCAGAGAAAAAGTACAGTAATCACTTTTATGTTTTACAACTAAAAAAATAAAGGTTTATTTACGAAACTATTTTCTACAATATAAAATTATTCATTATTCAATGCACTTGCGCATTTTATGTATTGAACATAACATGCGAAGTGCACTTATTATTTCAATTGATACGTTACTAATAACAATATTAATATTACATCAAAACCTGCAGGACTGATATTCATCAGATATTCCATATCTTTAATTTTTTTATATCTCATTTGAAAGTGCTCATAACTCTTGACAACTTTTATTACCGGCACATTTAATTGTGTCTTATAGTTTAGCTGGTTCTACGCAGGAGAAGAAGACATCAAAATCAAATATAGCCTAGACTTTGCCCAGACCTAATAGTAATAATATAAAAAGAATCAGACTGTAAACACTGCAGTTGTGGT
This sequence comes from Heliconius sara, assembly GCA_917862395.2. Classification (NCBI taxonomy): domain Eukaryota; kingdom Metazoa; phylum Arthropoda; class Insecta; order Lepidoptera; family Nymphalidae; genus Heliconius; species Heliconius sara. Next base: position 20,219,300 of record OU860797.2, on the reverse strand, counting down.
TCGATCCCATTTCGGAGATATACTTCATTACACAAGACACAATATTAAAGCAGTCTTCTTCACTTTTCAACAGGCACTTAGATTGCAGAACTAAAGTAAGAAAACCAAGCCAAGTTTAAAAATCCTGAATCAAAATATATTTATTTTAAGGAGTACCAATAGGGTTACCATTTTATAACGTGAGGAAAAACAATAGAATGACAAACGTAGGCCATCCGAATACCCGCTAAAACCTCACAGTGCTCCTCCTCGACCGCCACTGGCCGCGAGTCAAGGGAAAAGATCTTCCGCGAAACACGACGGCGGGAGCCTGCTGGACACGTTGCGGAGTCAAGAGCGTGTGGGCACCCTCGACGGCCTGCTCGGAGTAACGCGCGAGAGCCTTGCCATTTTTATTATAATTATTATTTCTTAGAACTAATTCTAAGAAACTATTATAAAATTAATGTAAATAAGATAAGACAATAAATATAATATATATAATTACGTAATTAATGTATTTGATAGGAAAATAAGATATAATTATAAGATAAAACGCTTACGTACCACGTGTTAGTAGTGTAAAAGTAGTAAAACAAAACATAGTTTTTATATACATTTTTAAATCAAACGCTCAAACGATCGCTGCTCACGAGCCTGTCCAAACACTGTATCTGCATCCGGTCAGCTTAACTGCAACAGTTCAGCGACAGGAGCACATACACACTGCGAAATCCGAATAACTGCTGTACTCTAAAAAAATAGATTCACTCCCGAAGTTCAACTGAAACTAAACTAAAAAGTAAATGTAATAAAAACTCGATGAAAACTCTGAACGTGTCCAGTTTGCGGTATATTTGTTTGAAAAATGCAATAACGTCATTGTTGCGCCAAATTAATCAATTATATGTGTAATAAAGACTTTTATCATCCTCTGAATATGACGATTTAGAATATTAAGTAAATTTATATCGCCTATCTCATTTTATATCTCAATATCAATCCCAATAAGTACATAACAAATTGTGTTCACTAAATTGGTTCGGAGTAAACAAAACGATAAATAAAACTCATATATTATAGCATAAAATCTCAGTTCAGCTTACAATAGTGCAATAATTCAACTAAAAACACTTAAATCACTTTCGAAAGCTATTTACTAAAATGAACGAAGGCTGAACGAGGCGGACTGGATTCTTTATCCTTTTGAAATTTATTGAAGCATTTCATTTTATATGTTTTTTTATCTTGGCATATATTGTGCATATAGCAGCATAGCCAGATCTTAGTGTTGAGATAATTGCCGTACTTTCCCCCTATTAAGAGTTAAGTACTCTATTCAAATATCAGATATCTTACGTAACCCTACGCCATGAAATAAATAAAACAATTACAAATATAAATACTCTCCCGAAATATAAAAAGTGTGGGCATTTGAATATATTTGAATTTGCCATGATCATATTTACAGTCAGATTTTCTATCCCGCTTATAGCAGGATGAGTAAAAGGAACCTAAGCCATAATAAAAGGCACTTAGTTCCCTACGTTTCATCTTATTTACAAATATGAGAAAATGAAAATAATTAATTCCCCGTAGTAAGAATCGAACCCACAACCGTTGCTTTTACATTCAGATCCTGTGTGTCTCATTCTAGATAGTATTATATTAAGACAATATAACATGTGCCTAGAAATATTTCCATGTGAACGATCGTAGCCAACCCATACATAGGAGTAAGGAGAAACGAAAACACCGTAGTTAGGCATGTCGCCAGTCCAATATTTCAGATTTATGGACGATTTCATTAGAGGACTATACTTGGCACACTGTTACACTGTTAAGGAGTCAATATTGCTACATGTGATATAGAAAGCTTTTATTTATGAGCTTCACGCTGATCTCGCATGAATATGCTTTGCCGGGTGAAACTCCGCGTTGCTAACATTAACTTATTTATGCAGTCATATATAAGTTTAACTGATAATGGTGACGTAAAAGGCGATTAAAATTCGTGTGGCAACACGCATAGGTAGACTTGACCGGATCATTAAGCCCCGACGCTTCAAAGTACCGGCATTAAGTAGTGGCTTTATGTCACTGCGTTCAAACCACCCGTCGAATTCTGAGGGCAAAGTACCGCGCTACAAACAAGGCAAACGAAGTGTAAGCTCTACAAGAACTCAAGGCACTAGTTACTGAGGATCCGAAGGTGAAAACCCCGAAGAGAGAAAATAACCGAGCCCCTAGGTACTTAAAGTGGCAAATTGCCAGAATATCTTATTTGATTTTGGCGATATTCTAGCATATCGCCAAAATTGGTGAGAAGCTTGAGAGTTACCCGTCCGGAACTCATGAGTCTCAAAGACTGCACTGGCAATTGCAGAGAGCCTTTGCTTCCTCCATTATGCACAGGAAATGACATCTTGTTCCATACGGCTAAAGAGAAAGCCGATCTTCTGGGTGCTCTCTTTGCCTCGAATTCGACTTTGGATGACCGAGGAGGAATGCCGCCTACAATTCCGCTAGCAGAGCTCAATGCCTGAAGGTCAATTCCTCGTAAGTCGAGCGGACGAGATGATATTCTCCTTTAGTGCTCCTTTCGTGTACTTCTGAGCTGACAGCGGCGCTAATGCGTTTGTTTCGGTACTTTTATTCATTTGGCGTAGCCCCAGACTCGTGAAAGAGTGATCTTATACACCCGATTCTGAAGAAAGGCGATGGTTCTTCGAGAACATTATAAATAACTAGCTCTTGGTTTATCTGGAGGTTCATATATTACGTTGATTTATGACCGTCAATATGGCTTCTGCCATGGTTGCTAGACATGGTAAAGGCCTTCGAAGTGTAGTACGGGGCGCTCCTAGCTAAACCTCCATCTCATGGGCTTCACGAGAATTTATGCAAGTGGATCACCGTTTTCTCACTGGGCACAGCATCAAGGTCGTACTTTACATCAAAACACCAATTGGCCCTGTATAGGACCAAGTTTCGTGCTCATATAGTGTACTGTTCTCATCGTGGTCGTTGGTATACCAATCATCGGGTTGCCAATAATCTGTGAAAGGGTTGGTTTGCGAAGGAAAGTCTCCTCGTGCGTTCTCTACTACATTTATCATAGAGAGTGTTCTGAGAAACTATTTGACCTTTTACCTGCCGCCGAATTTTCTAACCGCACAGTACGTCACAAAGTAAAATACAATCCACACCACCTGGATACGTGACAACTGTGACAGTGAATAGCCTACCTGCAGCAGTGTTTCAATGTCGATACGACCTTCAAAAAGCGCATTTCCACCTCAAAGGCTGGCAACGCGTCTGTAGCTGCTCTGGTGTTCGAGGTCGTGGGCGGCTGATAACACTTGCCATCAGTTAAACCATACGCTCGTTTGCCTTTTTCCAAAAACAAGCAGGATAGACAAATGGAATTTAATATTTAGATACTCCGTTAACTAATACCAAACTTTGACGATACATTTTGAGGTTGGGTAAAAGAAATCATGGTTCGTTCACCTTGTTACCAGAACGAGGTAATTTAATAAATTTTATTCAAAATTTAATATCTTTAAAAGAAATTTAAAAAGATGAGGAGAAAATATATATAATAGGATACAGTGATATTTACTGACTACAATCATAATGGTTGTGGCAAAACCACATAGGAAATGATTATTATTTTAAATATATTTCCTCGCTTTAGTAAAATTAAACACGGTTTCGAGTCCTGCCTCTTATTTAATAACCGTAAAAAGTAGAATGTTGTGTCATGACACGAAATTTTCTTTGCATACCTTGTTATATGAGATTACTTCCATCTTTTCTGCTTTCTTCTGGGGCTGTAAAAATTTTCAACTAAAAAATATTCTATCGGTGTAACAAAAGCCAATAGCGTCATACCGCGCAGGCGTCTTGCATAATGCATGACGGTATATTTTTACTGGAGCTTCTGTAACACTGCAATCACTTAACTCCAACTCGGATATAATCGACTAGTCTCGTCCTGGCAGATACTCTGGAAGATCTGGTGATGGGCGGATGTCAATTTGTGTTAAAAATTTGGGAAAAATTAGGACAGTCTTTTGGTATGTTATTGGGAATCTAATGTTACACCATTTCTTACGTTACATAGACGCTTCACGCATTAGCAGGGACAGATGCACACACACACAGTGTCCCAGATTCCACAAAGCTTTGCGGAAATTGTGTTGCGTCGCGTAACTAAACGCAAGCGCATGAAAAGAATATCAGAGCGTGGATATTAAAAAAAATTAAAATATAATAATTTCCGTGAGTTGTGATCGAACCCACAACCATTGCATTTAGAAACACGCATTGTACCACGCGAGCCATGTTTTCTACTTATAAAAATAAAAAAATGCTGAAAAATAAATGTTGTTTCAATTTTTGTTACAAGACTTTTTATTTAGGAAAAAAGTAATATATAGGTAGTATATTTCATTGTATTCTCCATTATCCACCTATTCCAAATACATAAATAATATTGGTATGTAGGCAATTAGAATTAACTTAGAATTGGGTAGCCAATAATGTTTTTTGTCAAAACACACTGAATTTATACAAATTAAGCTCAGTGGTTGAGTGAGACACTCCATTTTACAGGCACCACTAAATATTCGGGACCTTACGTGTTCAGAGTTGAAACGCTGACTTTGTCTTGTTAAGCGACAGAGCGAGGAAATGCAAATCATTAATTACCCCAATTGAGAATCTAACCTACAACTGTCAAGATTACAATCAGATGTTACTGCGCCAAGACAGCCTCTACGCCTAGATACTTATTATTATAAATTTACGAATGGTTATTCGTATATTGTCTGTGTAATTAGTAAAATTCGTAGACACAGTATTGTATATTCGATCGATCCTCAAAATGAACCGTTGGCTGTTTGCCAGCTAGTATTTGCCTCAAATATTGGATTGACCGGCAAAGGAAGCCCTCATTTCGATGCCATCTATTTCCTTATGATCGATTTATTCTGATATAAAAGGTTAGTAAGTATATAAGTAAGTAAGTATATCGAGTTACCTTTATTAAGGGCTTTGTTTGCTTTATTTTGTTGTCAGTTCTGTTAGTCTGTGTGACTGTGTCAATCAATGTAATGTATAAGAAAGAATGTAATATTAGGCTATGGTATAAGAATGGTATTTGTTATAATTAAATTTAATAGTACCTAACCTAGTAGTAAAACACTCCGTTTTCCACTTTCTGATTAATTTTTCGAGAGATTGCGTGTTGAGTGGCAACTCTCTCAATTCAAAGCCGGGCCTTGGTTCCAGAGCGTAGAAATGAAAATATTAATAAATAAATATGAAATAAATTATTAAAAATCCAAATACATAAAAAAATATTGACTAAAATATTTACATGTAATTTATCAAGATTCGTTTGAGGCCAGTCGTGGCGCAGGAGCGGAAGCACGCGACTGTAAATGCGATAATTTGTGACTTCAACTCTCACTCGAAAAAAGTATAATATTATAAAGGTACTTTCATTTCTTCTATCTGGTAATACTTCGCCGAATGGAAGTACCTTAATGGCAACGAGAGTGTCTGTAACAGTGTGTACAGAATCTCTTTACACAGTGAGATATCCAAGATTTAAACTTAAATCACAGTGATTTTCTTGATCTAAAACAATATTCATAAAAAAATAAAAGTACTCGTAGATTGACCCGAAGGTACATCATATTTAAATTGACAACTACAGAAGGATGGTTTCCAGACGCGGATGTCCAAATATTCATAGTCTTCCTTAGAATAGCAAAATGCTATAATGAATAACACTATAAACACATGTAAAACACATATAAGCAATGTAAAAACTTTAAAATAGTCATTAAATAAATAAAAATACATAAACATGTTACTCACAAGGACGCTTCAAGAGTCACCAGAAGCTGACTAGAAGATACCAAGATTAAAACGTCACTTTTAATACCTTTCAATCACCTAATCTCCATACACTGGCATCACGCCAGCCAAGAGGACGAGATTTATGAAAGTTCACAGCCACTGTGCTTCCTGTATGGTTATTATGTTAATATGGCTGGAAATGAATAGATTTATGAGCGTTGAAATACTGCCTTTGGTTAAGAAAGAAAACTGAAATGATTCGAGATAAATACTTTTTTTTTAGCAGCTTCACGCATTTTCCCGCATCCCCAAAACATCGTTACAAACACACCTTAATTTTCAAGATATTGTTGGTTGTGTGGCGGATATCAACGTCGCGCTTTGCTTTTTATCAGAGCGAGGAAAATAAATTTATTTATTGTTTAGAGTGAAAATTAAACCCACAATTTTTTATTGTATATAGTCCATGTGAATCACTGTAAAATATATTTTTTAAGAAACAGAAATAATAAAACAGCATTTAAGAGGCATAAACGATTAGAATGGCTTTTAAGAGGCATAGATTCAAATCCCGCTAGGATTTGAACCTATGCCTCTTAAAAGCCATTCTAATCGTTTTCTTTCTTTTCTAAGTATGTAAAATAAAAAATTCCCATTATATTCTTTGACAATTTTAAATATTCCTTCAAATATCGATTCTGTTACTCTCCTCCTACACTACTCTACTCAATGCAATACCAATCCACTATCAGGACCTATGCAGTATGCATCCACATTTGCGTTCAGTTCCGTCTGATTTACTCTGAGATATGAATGTATACTCAAGTAATGAAAACGCAAATAGTACGGGGATGTGTTTACTTGTTACATACAATGCTAAGAGATTCTTGCATTTCATCTAATACATACTCGTAGGCCATGGTGGTGGTGGGTTCGATTTTCACTTGGGAGAATGGTAATATAGTAATAATGGTAATTTTTGCTTTCTTTCTTTTATTTTTTGTTATATAGACTAGCTGCCCACTCGCGGCTTCGCCCGCATTTTACCTAATAATTATTAATTTATTACGCTGGATTTAATGCCATACAATTTACTGACATATATTTAACTATTTTTGCAGCGCACGCGCTTAAAGCAATCCAATGGCGTTCATTATTATTTTCATTTCTTTATTTATGGTAAATAAGACGTACACCGTAATATTATATAACCCTAAAGAAAGAAGCTTTCATAAAAAACTAATAAAATAAAAGGGACCAGTAGATCCATAGATAAAGCAAATAAACAAACAAACATACGAACAAACTCTTCCGCTTTATTTTATTAGTATAAATATACCTAAGGAAGTTAAAAATAATGAATGTTCATTATCTTCATGTATGGACAAAAAAGGGATAAATAGGTCCCGGCTATAACATAATATACAAGAGAATTTAACGTCAAGACATTCTTAATTTGACACGTTGCATGTTGAGTGGCGAAATTCAAAGCCGGGCTTTGATTTACTACAAAAGGACAATAAAATAAAGTCTAATTCATCCACTTAAGAAGCAATCCTAGTTAATGAGCACGGTTGACTCCCAAATATTAGCACTTGTATCAAAGGCTGTATAAACAATTTATCAGCCGCTAAGCCCCTGGCACGTCGCCAGTCATACAAACATAACAGACGGATGTATGTACCATATCCTTATAGCGCAGCAAATCTTGTTGATTAAATTTCATACTTTGATATATTGACGTGTTTTGTTATTTGGATAAATAGCAATAGATAAAGCGTAAATGAGATTAGTAAACTGAATGATAAATAAACAAAACCGGTCAAGTATGAGTTGGACTCGCCCACAGAGTCAACAGGGCGAAACAAAAAGGAGGGTTATGTTTTTGACCTGTATGTTCATGTATATATGTATGTGACTATGGATGTTCATCTGTTCCGTCATAACTTCTAATCTAGTTATCAAAAAGGTACAAATGAGATTTTGTTACAAGCCTCTTGATCGTTTGCTAGTTATAGACTACATGAAGTCACTTCAAATAACTACAGCACTCTCTAGAGGACTTAAAGTTAAGAACTAAAAACAAGTTTCTCTACGGTGTCGTGTGAGGTATTAAATGAAAGAGTTTTCTTACTACTTTTCAAATGTGTAAACATTATTAGCTCTTGCTCACGGCTTTGCTTGTAATAATCATATTATTGCAAGAATTTATAAAATCACCTTTAAACGAGTAAAGTTTAGAAGTGACTGGCCAAATGGGATGAGGAGTCGTTGGAAGCCTCTTGATCGAAGTGTACCTAAGACGAATTCACATAACTCCAAAATAAGTTCAATTAAAAGAAAGTTTAAAAACTAAAACCTGATTACCCGATAAATTATTATGTTCATAAAGAACTTACTTACACGTATTATATTTTAACGTATTTTTGTACGACATAAAGATCATTATAATGATAAAATACAATAAAAATGTCATTCGATCACGTCTATCCTTCAAACATATCTCTATCAGTGTGACGTGGGGGTGATGCTACATTTCATAATTAACAAAATTTATTTTATTTATTTCTTAATATAGCGTCTATGTAAATGTACCTGACACTACTGATACTGATACTATACTTTTAATGTAATTGGACGATACAGAAATCTAATTGAGTTTAAAAAATTTTGACTTAATTATTTTTATAGTTTTATGACATTAAAAACACTATTCAGCATAAAAGACAAAAGGAAAATAAACATAACAAACCTAAAAAACGCTAATCCGCTAACAATATGATAAGGGAACTATAAAAACTAAAAAAAAGTAAGAAAGTCAGGTGTAACGACCGGATGTACATAATCAGCGGAAACAGAAAGCCGTGCAATGATCTTAATGCATACCTTCCCTAGAGTGATCGCTCTTTTACGGGTTCCGTGGGGAAATATGAAAATGCTCAACGCTGTATTCTGTATTGTAGATATTATATATTTTATTACTTTTAAATTAAATTAAATGTAGTAAAAGTTAATAATAGAGGCCAGTCGTGGCGCAACTTATGCCCATAAGTTATAGGTTTCCTCTCGAGAAAATGAAGTATTCAATATTTTCATTGTCATATTAATAATTTTGTTTTTTGGAGTTCAATAAATAACTTACTCTTATTTCAATATTGCAAAAAACATTACAGAGGAGTGAAATTTCTCTATTTAATATGAAATGCAATGTTGTATCTCTCTTGAGTTTCCCTCATGATATGAAAGATAAACCAACCAACCAAATGAAGTAAATATTTTAGTTTAGTTTTCTTTATTTTGGTAAAAATAAGCAGAATTGCATTCCTGTGAACGATATTTTCTTTTCCATTCTTCAGCTTCTCGCTGGGCTCGCATAGCAGTTACTAGGCAGAGGGAGCCTGGGAACTAAGTGTTCAGACACTCTACTCCCATTAAGACTACCGTCTCACACTTTCCACACGTTTTGAGTGGTACAACTCAACGCCGCACTTTGCTTGGTTACCAAGGCGAAGAAAATGAGAATATAAAATATTTAATTGTACCGAGTGGGCACGGAGCCCGCAACCGTCGCGCTTACACTCCCACGTTCATCTCCTCGCGCCACAGCGGCCTCGTCCTGGACATATAATAAAATGAAAACAAATCATAAGTATATTTTTTTAATATACATTTTAAAAGTTCACAAACAAGTAGGCTAAGCTAATAACATAAAGTCCATTACCGATTTACGCTGAAACTTTTATAAGCGCTATAAACTTTTTTATAGACAAAGTTGCGTAATTAAAACCTTATCTAGATTTTCTACTTCAAGAATTAATTTTAATGTTATTATGAATTTAAACTTATTATTTATTATCAGGCGCAATGAGATAGAGGAACGTGGGGAATGATTGTATTAACACTAGGTTCCCTCCGCCTAAAGTGCCATATGCTGTGTTGAAATAAAGTCTTATTTTAAATGCTATGGTTGGGTATTTGAGTTCCATTATGGGAAATATAAAATATGAAATTACTGTTGGCATTATGGCAATAGGTGTAACTTAGCTATATATAAAAGTTGCTCTTACAAGATAAAGTGCGAGCTCGAGTTATTGCGGCATCTAGTACCGACACTCAACACGCAATGCCTCGAGAATTCGGAAAAAAGTGGGGAATGGAAGTGACTTAATAGGAACGAACTGTATTAATATTAGGATGCCCAGCGACATGCGGGATACAGCGTGAAGCTAAAAAAATATTATTGAAGCCGTTGTTGTTGTGGCTGCTAGCTATCATTTGCCTACCCTGCTATACCCGGGATGCAAAGTGAAGAAAGCCAAAGAACCAAGAAGACCTATATCTTCTTCTTCTCAGTCGTTACGCTCTTGACAGAGCGGTCGTGGCCATCATGTAGTCCCGTTTTTGGCTTTCATTATTCTTGCCACAGTTTCCCGCCATTTCTTTCTGTTGGTCGCCATTCTAGTGCACTTATGCAATTTATCGCCCACAGCTGATTTAACTTGGTCAGTCCATCGCATGGGTGACCTACCTCTTGGTCTGGTACCATCAACTCTGCCTTGCACCACGAGACGCTCTATGGAGTCGTTTCCTTTTCTGGAGATGTGACCGAAGAACTTAAGCATTCGGGTTTCTACAAGAGCTGATAGTCGCTCTTTGCCAAGTTCTTGGAGTATGGACACATTGGAACGGAATTCTGTCCACGATATCCCGAGCATCTTTCTCCAGCACCATATCTCCAGGGCTTCAACCTTTTTCTTTTCCTTTTCCCGCAAGGTCCATGTCTCAGCGGCATACAGAAAAATAGGGAAAACGAGTGTTCGAATTAGTCGCTCTTTAGTAGTTTTGGTGATTTTTCTGTTCTTCCATATGTTCCTTAGCCTTTCCATAGCATTTCTGGTCATAGCCATGCGTCGTTTTATTTCCTCCATGCATCCTTTTTTGTTTGTGATTAAAGTCCCAAGGTATATGTAGGACTGGGCAACTTCACAATTTGCAATATCAGTCACTTCTGGCGAGTTATTGTTGACACGATCCACAATCATCATTTTTGTTTAGCTGCGATTGACCTTTAATCCAAACTGAAGGCTGACATATTCCATCTTTTGAAGCAGTTCTTCCATATGCTGAATGCTAGAGACGAATAAAGTTGTATCATCGGCGTAACGCAAGTTTGCAATCTTGTAACCACCGACCGCTATACCATCTGTCCAGTTCTCAAGGGTGATACGCAATATAAGTTCAGTGTAAGCGTTAAAGAGGAGCGGTGATATTATGCACCCCTGACGGACACCTACATTTGGATAGAAGTTGCTTTATAGTATGCCGTCTGTTCTCACTGAAGCAGTTCCTTCTTCGTATAACTGTCTAAGAAGATGTACTAAATACTTTGGTGTACCCATTTGCAGTAAAGTGTTCCATAAAACTGGCCATTTCACAGAATCGAACGCTTTGGAAAAATCCACAAAGCAGATGTAAACGGGTTTGTTAAATTCCCGTGCTTTCTCAACAACCTGGCGTACGATAAGTATTTGTTCCCTAGTACCTTTACCTTTCACAAAACCAGCTGGTTCTGGCGCAATTTCCCTTGATAAGTAGGACTTCAAACGTTCATTTATGATATGTAGCAATATTTTGCTTGCATGTGATATAAGAGCAATAAGACGGTAAGTGCCACACTTCTTTGTAGAACCCTTTTTATGTAAAGGATTAAGAATAGTGCAAGTCCATTCGGTTGGCCATACTCCTGTCTGCCATATCTTGTTACATATTGTATGAAAAATTCGAGTACCATATTCACCTAAGGCATTGATAGTTTCGAAGGATATTCCATCTCTTCCTGCAGCCTTTTTATCCTTGAGGTGTTTGATGGCAGCCTTTACTTCGGACAAAAGTATATCTGGCTCTAACTCTCCTTTATGAGGTTCCGTTGGTGAAAAATTGCACGATTGCTGGTTCTGAAATAGTGACTGACAATAGGTTTTCCATAACTCTGAGATCTAATCGAGTTCAGTAACTATTTTGCCATCAATATCTTCAATAGCTTAAGATTTAGGGGACAATGATTTGGTGATGAAACGAATTTTGCGATATAAATCTTTGGATTCATATTTTACAGCGTGAGTTTCGATGTCATTGCATATGCTATTGAGATAGGTATTGTGATCTCGCCTACATTGCGCTTGAATTTGAGATGATAGTCGATTCAAGTCCCTTACGTCGCAACCTGTGGCTTTCTTTTCGCGCCTTTCCTCTAATAGAGACAGTGTAATATCTGTCATCCAATGTTGCCTTTTGTGCTTCGTGCTGGTGGATTTGAGTCTTCAACAGCGTTTGAGATAAGCTGTTTTGCTTGGTCCCAAAGCGTGTTAATGGTTTCCTCGCGATGTTCTGCAGTAGTCCATTTCTCCCAGTTGTTTTGAACAGATTTCAAGAACTTCCTGGTATCCTGAACTTCTAGTCGCTTTTGTGGTTTTTTGATTCTGACGGCTTTTAACTTTACCCGCAATTTAGACATCAACAGCTGATAATCTGATCCACAGTCCACTCCTGGTAAAGTGTGAGTATTTTGGACAGATGTTCTCCATCGCCTCCGTATGAGAGTATAATCAATCTGATTGCGGTGCTTACCATTAGGAGAAGTCCATGTGTATAATCTTCGGTGATGGTGTTGGAAGCAACTATTTGCAATCGTGAAATTATTTTCTGTAGCAAATTGGATTAATCGTTCGCCTCTTTCATTGCGTTTTCCAAACCAAAGTTACCCCCACAGTCACCAAGTTGGCCATATTTAGCTCCAATTTTAGCGTTAATATCACCTAAAATTAACAGTAATTCTCTATTGGGGATCTTGGCGATGGTAGTGTCAAGAGCAGTGTAGAAATCCTCTATGACCTCATCACTGGATGTACTGGTAGGGGCGTAAACTTGGATGAGATTCAGGTTTACAGGAGTTTCTCTGAGTTTTAAACAAATTATACGGTCACTTACAGGTTCGTAACCAATTACACAATTGTTTTGGTGTTTGGAAATGAGGAATGCTACTCCATTGCGGCTGGTGCTCTCATTACCAGAGCAATAAACGACATGGCTGTCAGTAAGTATGTGTCCGCTATTCTGCCAATTGGTCCACAGATATTCATACCATTTCTGGTAATCTCTCGTTCTAAGATAGTCAATTTTCCAGGATCGAGAAGGCCTCGAACATTCCATGTGCCTATCTTCTGGTTTGTTCGGAGTTTCATAGTGATTCCAGTATCTGAGTTTCCACGAGGGGCCTGGTTTTCCACTGCCACGTGGCCGATAGCCAATTTCTCACCGCACGCCCCGGACGCAGTGCTGCGCCGGTTGCTAAGCGGTTCGTATAGCGATCGTGATCTTCTTAAATATACTTCCATGATGACTTTCTTGGGAAAGATAGTGCAGTGGTTTCACCTTGCACCAGACATTTTAGGGGTTATTTATACCCCAAGGCCGCTGTAACCTGTGTATGTGTGGTTATACCGCCACTGCTCGGTCGCCAGAGCCTCGTCCGTTATCTAGCAGGGAGTACCGCGACAACTCGAAGTTGCCGCCACTAGCTATTCATACGAATAACCAGTGCGAGCAGGTGAGGTTGACAATTGGGGTCGGAAAGATGATAAGCCCGTTCTGCCCCTTATCCCCCTAAGAAGACTTATATAGTTTTTCTATAATACAGAACCAAACTTGAAAAAAAAGTACAGCATTTCATTTAGAAGATGCACATTGTCATTTAATGAAAGATCCCTTCTTATATAAAGACGTATAGATTCAAGTAATATTCAGAAACGTATTGAACGTGTGAATTACTTTTGATGATTGGAGTGTAGCGCTAGGATATTACAAATATGTGCTTTTATACGTACATTTATCTTTATATCGTTATACTCAGTTTCACACTATATCATGAAACATAACAGGGTGGGTGGACGTAACCTAGTATTAACATAAACTATTTCCCCATTTTCGAAGTTTAGATACCTTACGTGTTTAGTCGCGGAGCTCAACGCCACCTTTTATTTACTAGAGCGGGGTTGTGAAACTAATTTAAATATGAAAAACATATTTACACAGGATAATATTTACAATGTTTATTAAGTATACTAAAATATTGCATGTTGAACTTTTTCTACCTGTAATTCGAACTTATTACTAAATTAAATCAGATTCACACTATATCCCGCACCCAGCAGGGTAGGCAGAGGGAACCTAGTGTGGAGACACTCCATCCCCACTTTATGCCGAATCTTTCTGGAGGCATTATGTGTTGAGTGACAGAACTCAACGCCGCGCTTTGTCTCGACACCAGAGTGAAGAGGTGGAAATATAAACTTAAGTAAATATTTCATCTCCTGGAGTAGGGATCGAACCCACAACCAGTTGGTTTTACAGTCACACTTTGTGCCACTGCGCCACGACTGGCGGCTTATTACTGATATTTTTATCATATATCTGCGTAAAATAAAAGTGTACACGTGCACGTAACATTTAAAAGCTAAATTTATAAGAGTTCAACTCTTTAACTAAATCTTTACAAAATGCTTTCCAGTCGCATGAGTTATTTTAATAATATGTACCTTATTCGCCAACTTGACTATTTTACTAAACTACCATATTCATTTTTATTATAACATATGGTTAAGGCCGTTGTGGCGAAACGCCCAAGCACTGCGACTGTTAACGCGACGGTTGTGGGTTCGATTCCCACTTGGACGAATGACAGATTTTATATTTCCATTTACACGCCCTGGTAACGAGACAAAGCGCGGCGTTGAGTTTTTTTGGTATTACTCCAGCAAGACAAAATTCAGTGTTGTATTCCACCAGTCAATCGAATATGGCGGCAAGTTGAGAACGGAGTGTCTTCACACTAGCAAATACTACTACTATGTCTCAAGTCAATATATAAAGTCAAATGTTTTAAAAAATAAATCGACAATCTAATACAGGCAACTTCAAAAACAAGTTCAAACATATTACTCGAAACCTTTAGATGTATTTTGTTTGAAATTCCCAAGTAGTTCCAGTTGCAATTCAACTAAGATTACTTTGGAAAGAACGTGTCGAGATCCGGAATTGAACTTCAGACTGTTCACATTTCGCGCCGGTGTAAAGAAATTGAAATACGTACTTGAGGCTATTTAGCTCATTCAGTAAATATCTACCTTTAGTGTGTGTTTTGTGTTTAACTGGTTCAAATGAAAATCGTAGGGGATCGGGGTTTGTTCATGTAATAGAACCCAGAACAATGAATTTAAAAAATTGTGTCTGTTTGTTCGTCCGTTTGCCCATTTATGTTTTTATCATACAGAATATACGATGCCTCGAAAATTGCGCCGAAAGTGGGGGAAACAGTGCCTAAACATATAATATTTATAAGATAGAGCGTGAAGCTGAAAAAAGAACTAGGTAAACAATCTATAATATTTTAATCTATATACATTAAAACATTGTTTGCCCAAAACGCCCTGCCCGTCTCATCTGCTGTTGACAGAAAACTGACATTTCAAAACTTATGATAAACGTCTAAACTATTGTATGAAGGGAATTTTCAACATAAAATTTTTATAGTAAAAAATTTAAAGCAGAATATTTTAAGAATCACATACCGTATTAGAATTTTCTTTACAATGCTTTCAATTTTCATTACATTTTAGACAGTATTGGAACCTTTTATGATCAATGAAACATTTTAATATACGAGTTTTAGATAACTATCCATTCTCCGCGTGGGCAGGGGGAAGCTAGAGTTAATATACTCAGCCACCCACAGAATACCGCCTGCTAAATTTTCGAGACATTGTACGATGAGTGGTGGAACTAAACGCCACACTTTTCTTACTATCTGACAGTAAAAATGCTAATGAATCATAAAAAAATGCTAAAAAATGATAGTCTAAGTGCTGATCAGACCGAATACAATCACCACGTTTACTGTCAGTTGCTGTGTTACTATTTACCGCGCTACAATGGCCTGGAATAAAAATATCTTCTTAAAATAAATATAAAAAATAAAGAAAAGATAAACAAAACTAAACAAAAATTCTCAAAGCTAACAACTTAAGAATTTAAGAACGTACTAAATTGCCTCTTTTGAATGTCAGTAGGCAATTTCAACCAAATATAACAGAAAATAAATTTTAAAACGCAACAATTCATTGAACCATTTCCACAATTGGCCGTAAACAGAGCGGCGGTAAAACCGTCAATGCATGCTATTTACGTGATTTATACTACGCGCTAAGCTTTAAAAGTGGAGTTAAGAAAGTTTGTAATTTATAATACTTCATGGAAGTAGTTATTTCTAGGCTTTTAGCATTAAATGAGAATAGTTTTTATTTGTAATACAGGTAATTGCTTATACTAATTATATTGAGGCCAGTCGTGGCGCAGGGCAACAAAGCGTGACTAAATCGACTCCTGTTCGATTCCCACTCGAGGAAATAAAATAGTTTTTTAAATTTATATTTTCATTTTTTCGCTCTGGATCTGAGGTTAAGCGTGGCGTTCAGTTCCGTTGAGTACTGAGTGAGAATTGAATCCAAACACGACGGGTGTTTACAATTAATATTTCGATTATCGATATTTCCATGTACGAACGGTATCGATACATCACTACCATAGTACAAGCTAAGTTGTGTCGATGCAGTGAGTTCGTTCTATTATACTTGTAGTGTCATATTGTATAGAATCCTACATTATTTTATTTTTCATATTTACCGCTTCTGATTTCTAAGAATACAATAAATTTCATAACCATAACGATATATATCTTTACATAACTAACTAGATCAAGATGTATACAGGTCTCAAAGGCATAAACCACATTTGATCCAGCGAGCACTATCATCAATCTTAAAATATTGCTTTTGCTCTCAAGTGTCGTAGTCATTGTTGTCAAATTTCAAATAAAAAAAATATTTTTTAATAATTTTTTAATCTTTATGTATAGGAAATAAAAGTGGTTTTGTGTTGACTGTTGACATTATAATTACACATACACAGTTTACAGATAATTAAACTTTCTTTGTTAGTTTCTGCATAAAGTTTATAATGTTTAGAATATCTAAATAGAGTATCTTTAACAATTAGATTTTAAATAAAACAGAAAACACGACTACATACAATAAATAAATAAATATGTCCCGTTACACACGCTCTTTCAAAGCAAATCTAAAGATCAATCATTTATAAAAATCAGTTAATTGGTTATACAAGAATATTTTATTAATATAGATGTCTAATTATAAGATCAATTGAGTTTGAAATTCATACATTCAATAATAATAGCTGTATTATTGCTTAGAATTTTAGATAGTAAAATTGAAAAGGCAACTACTCAGCAGAACAGCTTTTGTTCATTCGGCAGTTCAAATATGAAAAGCTTGTTTGGTAGAACGCGCTAATCTCGAGAGCTACTGTTCATCTCAGGAAGTCCATTGATCGGCAAAGAATTATATAATATCATGTAATTAGTTTCTATATTATTTAGTTACTTAGAATAACTCTCAGAGGTGAAACTCAACAGGCTTTTAACTGCAATTGAAAGGTAGTAAAGCGTATTTAAAATTTGAATTCACAGTTAGATAGATTATTTTCAATAAGCCTACACAGAACTCTACCTACAACATAAATACATAAATTTCCAGACATTAATACGCCCGGTATTTCCCCGAGGGCCGCGAGTCGCCGCTAAATTAAAAACTTCGCTATGTTAATAACGAGCCTTGCGGTCCGCTATTACTGCTTTAAAACATCCTGTTGGCGGCTCACTACATAATTTATCCTTAGTCAATAGCGGATTCGATTCTCGCTTATATAAATATTTAAAAATCGATCAAATGCTAGTTAGACTAACCCACCTTAACAATTTCAAAATTAATATAGTAGAACCCAAAACTAACTATAACTGTCATTTTGTACTTACTTATTTAGAATACTTATTTAGAAAACGTATAAAAATTTGAACGTAGCGGGACTCGAACCCGCGCCTCCTGGAAACCGACCAGGCGCTCTGACCACTGAGCCATACGTTCTCGCCAAGCTACGTCGAAATTCTTATACGCTTGTTACAACTTATGTTGTTAGCATCTCTGTAGGGAGATTTTTACAAATTTCCGCTACTCAAAGATAATTACTAAGAATTATCGTTTGGCAAGAGAGAATACTATTTTTTAAATATTTTTAATATAGTTAATCCACACTTACGTAGCTTGGCGAGAACGTATGGCTCAGTGGTCAGAGCGCCTGGTCGGTTTCCAGGAGGCGCGGAGTTCGCCTCGAGAGCCTTCGAGAGTTTTGAAATTAATTCCATACATGTGTATCCTGTAAATATTCTTGAACAATGTAATAAGTCTACCCGTGACCACGGACTACTGTAAATTGTTCGAAACGTCGGGTTTCCAAAATGTAAAAATCTTAAATATACGCGATTAATCCGGTTAAATTAGTTTCATTTAATAAATGTAATAAGCTTTACTTGTTAGTATTTTTTTACAGTTACTTTAAATTGTTGTAGTCATGTAGTGCAAGTTAGAATATATTGCGGGAGTTTATTATATACACGTATACTCAGACCCATAAAAGATTTATTAACTTTTTGAAGGCGAAAATGTGGCGTAAAAAGTTTATCTTTATTTCTAGTTCCTATCGTATGTCTATCACTATTTTTATTTTTAGTCGCGCCGCAGGGTCACAAAATGTGACTGTACACGCGAATGGTTGTGGATTCGATCTCCACTCGTGAAAATGATTTTTTTATTTAAGTTCGCTACAGTGTCGAGGCAAAGCGCGGCGTTGAGTTCCTTGCCACTCCGCGGAAACTGGGGATCGGAGTTTCTAGCACTAGGTTCCCTCTGCCTAGCCTGCTGTGTGCGGAATACAGAGCGAAGCTCATTTGATTTGACTTAATATTTTCATTGCTTCGCTTTAATGGCAAAACGCGGCGTTGAGTTATTTGTGCCTGTCAACACGCAGTGCCCCCAGATTTCGGCGGAAAGTGGGGAACGGAGTGTCTTAGCACTAGGTTCCCTCTACTCCTACCCTGCTGTGAGCGACATACAGCGTGAAGCTGATTTGATTTGGCAATCAAGTCGTTAGACACCGTCGTCTTGAAAACCAGACGGACGGAACTTCCATATGCTTCTATATACAACGTGATGATATAGTAAAAGGTTTTTTTTAGGGAAATTGAAACTTAGTGTATTATCAACTTTTGTTATTTCTGCAAACTACAATATATTAGTTTAATGTTATTAATTTTCTACAATAATTCAATTTATAATTCTAATATCTCTATATATCTTTAATATTTTTATTCAATTGTATTTTTCTATTATATGTATATATTTTAAACATTAGCTGTCACAAGCAAAAATTATAGTAATAACTCACTTTGATCCACTTTTTTCGTATTTAGATTGGTCAGATTAGATTGTCAGAATTCTATACTTTATAATTAAAGCTGATTTCGCTGCACAATGAAATAAAAAAAACGTCATGACAGTGACGTCGGAGGCTAGGGTTCCCTGGATTTCCTTTGGTTTCTTTGACACGGAGGAAACCAAGCAGAATAAAAACAGTTTTATAAAGCACAACTCTTATATAAATAGTAAGATATGCTTGTTGCCTCACAGCCAACTCGATTTCATCGCTATGCTGCTACGATCAAAAGTTGATATTTCATATTACGTACGCCTCATTCACATATTCAAGTGTGCACATCCTTGCCTACACTACAATTTGGAATATACGGACAGATATTCTCTCTATTATAGTTTATTTTTTTATAATGTAGAAGCATTCGTGGCGCAGCGGTATAGCGCATGAATCTAAATTTGTAGGTTCGATTCCCAAAGACAAGCCATAGCGTGGCGTTGAGCGCTACTCAACACGATACCATGACGTGGCGTTTAGACATGTTGTGGGTTGGATTCGCACTCGACGAAAATATAATTTAAGGTATAAAATATTTCTTGCTTGATTTCTCTATACTACTCGACATTTAACACACTGATTCATTTATCTTACCTCCAAAAAGTGAGTAAAAAATAAAAAAATATTTTTATAAACATTCACTCGCACTCGGGAAATGCCAGTTCCCAATATATTCACCCCTCAAGACACAATGTCTCGGAAATTGGACCCTTGTACCCTTGCGCAGATGTAGTGGTGAGTTCTTTACTAGTTCTAACTCGAAGTTCCCTCGGCCTACCCTGCTGTTCGCGGATAACATTATATTACATGAACCTAAAAAAAAAACAAGTAAATTTCCCGAACGAGGATCAAACCTACAACCACCAGGTGAAAGTCAGCCACTGACTCTCACCACATTTGCCCTTGACAAACAAAACTTTAAATAGGAAATGCCCCCATATACTCCCATTTTGATCTGCATTCAGGTCGATTCCCCGCGAGTGTTTTCCAAACGTTTTCCTCCGAACACTACTTACTATTCCTACTCCACCGAGGGACGTGACCATGATTTATTTACAGACGGATGTCCCGCTTTTATTTATATCGAACATATATATACCATATAGATTTCTGATTCAGCTATAAATATGAAACTAGCATCCCACATTCGGCTTCGCCTGCTGCCTAACCTGTGATTTGTTCTAATTTACACATTACCTTTTTATACGTGTATGCTGTATTACTGTTAAATTTAATGTAAAGTTAAGTAGTTTTTGCGTGACAGTGGAAGAAACATCTATTCCTACGAACTTTTATATTTATAGTAAGTAGGATATACGAATATATAACATATAGATTTCTGATTCAGGGATATATATGAAATATTGAGGACAAAAACTAACCTGAGGGTATTATTTTATGAGAATTGTACGATGTTTACAAGACTTCAGTATGCGTTGTTATAATAATTGGCTATCTATTTTAGTAAAGGAATGTATAATATAATAACATATTTTGTTTCGTACATTTTTTTCTTGCTATATTTTATGATTTCGCCTGTCTAAATTCATAAAGAATGGTATTTTCTTCATAAAGAGAGGGGGAGGAAAAGTAATTACGTACATATGTACATCACTCTGTTTTCCTTTGTTGGGTTCTGATATGTTTTTTATTGATTAACGGAGTGTGGAGAGTGTAACACTAGGTTTCCAGGTACCCTCTGCCTACTTTATTATGTGCTGGATACAGCGTGAAGCTAATATAAAAATAGTTTAGCAGTTTAAAGTTTTTCGCATAGCAAAAAAAAAATTGATATAATCATTCCCCGATTGAGTATCGAACCCACAACTTCTAAATTTATCAAAAAGTATTTTTTTTATAGACAGAAATATGTTTCCTGTTAAAAATACCTCATCCTAAAAGTAATAAATTGTAAGTAAATAAATAAATTAGCTTCACGCTGTATCCCGCACACAGCAGGGTAGCCAGAGAGAACATAGTGTTAAGACACTCCGTTCCCCACTTTCTGCCGAATTCAAAAGCATTGTGTGTTAAGTGGCAGAATTCAACGCCGCGTTTTACCTCGACACCAGAGCGATGAAATGGAAATATCAATGTAAGTAAATATTTCATCTCCTCGAATGGGGATCGAACCAACTAATCGGTCTTACAGTCACACTTTTTGCTCTTGCGCCACGACTGGCCTGTAATATAAATAATATCAAGATTTCCATTTTAAAATAAAATATTTTTAACTAAAAAACTATCTATTAAACTATCTAAAAAACTATCTATTAAACGATTTAATATTTACATGCAAAATGAAGGTAGCTTCTGAGCTATTTAAAATTAAAACGACTTTTTTCTTTAAGGAAATAGTTAATAGCTTTCCCAATTAAGTATCGAAAGCTCGAATCCGCTGAGAAATGCGGCAGATGATTGAACCTAGAAGTAAACCAGCTTAAAATAAATATTTATATATGTATAGCGGTATGTTTTATACATTTCATATTATTTTCTCGACGGTTGGGTGTTCGATTCCCACTCAGTGGAATGCTATATGCAATGATTTAATTTCCTCGCTCTGGTAACGAGGCGAATCATTATGGCTTTCACCGCTAGTTACAATTCGTTAATATTGCTGTTATCTTCCTTGTAGGGAGAGCTTACCTTACACCAAAACATACCGAATGTCAGCATTATAGTAATATCATCTATTATGGCTCATAAACGATAAAAAAAATAACAAGGAAATTACAGACCAATTTCAGCCATGTTTACAATTTGTTTTCAATTTTTTCACGAAATTATACGCTTGTGGACTTTAATAGAATGTACATATATCAAAGACATACATATCGACATGTCGGCCCGATTGCAGAATCAGAGCTCTAGTCCTATCTTAAAGCAACGAGGTGAGACGCAGGAAAATGTTACTTTTTCTACACTGTTCACTGTTCCGCTATAAGAACATCTTCAAGCTTCTGGACTTGAAAGGATTAATATCAATGGCGATTAACTTACGCATCATCGTAGTACTTATAACATCCTAGACTAAAACTTGCTCGAAAACCTCAGTAGTGTTTCTAACTTAGTAGTATTCTCGATGGAGACAGTAAAATTTTGTATTTCCCTATGTGTATGAGGACGAGAGTAGCTGACTATACACGTATAGCTTGTCTCATTGTCTCGGCGGCTCAGGCGATAGAGAGGCACGATCAAACTAAACGTCATTAATTGTTACTTGTAATTGAATAATCTGTGTAATTTAAGGGCGAGGAGACGTCTCTATATAAAGAAAATCCTAACGATGTCACTTGTTTAGTAACAAAAGAGTTATGTGTTAAACACACATATTTCGGCATCCTCTATAAAAGATAAATAAACGAATTAATAGTATAGAAAAAGTGACGACGCCGTGGCGCAATTGAGCTGGATCTGGTTGCTGACACGATGGTGCTGAGATCAATAGAAAAAGTTTATTAAGAAACTAAAAATTAAAATTAAATTTAATTAGCTTCACGCTGTGTCCCGACCACGGCAGGGTAGGCAGAGGGAACCTAGTGTTAAGACACTCTGTTCCTCACTTTCTGTCGAATTTTGGAAGCATTGCGTATTGAATGGCAGAACTCAACGCCGCGCTTTACCCCCCGATACCAGAGCGAAAAAATGGAAATATAAATTTAAAGTAAATATATGAAATATTTAGTGTCCTCCTCGAGTGGAGATTGAACCCACAACCAGTCGGTATTACAGTCACACTTTGTGCCACTGCCCCACGACTGGCTTTATTAAGACACTATTCGATTTAAATTATTTTTATTCACCTGCTCTGGCAGGACAGGGTGCGACTTTAAGTCACACCGTATGCGGAAGAGAAGCAGTTAACAGAGCGTCTTAATATTAGGTTTCCTCTGGCTATCCTGCTATTTGCAGGATACGTTTTAAGCTGAAAAGATTTCTAATACTCTAAGGTAAGAAAAATAAATAAATCAGCTTCACAATGTATCGCGCACACAACAAAGTAGGCAGAGGGCACATCGCGATAAGACATATTCAGAAGTTATTATTTCCAAGTTTTGAGAGGAAAAAATAATTTAAAAGGCTTTTACTCTTAATGAGTACGGTCCAGTTCCCCAGACGACGTATTCATTTTTCTCTGACGAAATCCTATTAGCCTTCTTTATAATAAACTTAATACCGACTTCTTTATATGAATATAAACATTTACTTAGATACTATTTTTGATTCTAATTATATTTTAATTTTTTGCGTTACTTGCGACAAATACTTATTTAGAAAACATAAATATTTGAACGTAGCGGGACTCGAACCCGCCCCTCCTTGAAACCGACCAGGCGCTCTGACCACTAAGCCATACGTTCTGGGAACGTATGGCTTAGTGATGAGGACAGTCTTGGTGCAGGCGCACAAATCTGCCACTGTAAGTGCCACAGGCTGTAGATTCGATTCCCATTCGAGAAAATGAAATAAATGTAATATTTTCCTTATCTCGCTCTGGTCACGAGATGAAACTAAAAAAAGAAAAAATATATATTGAAAAGTTGTCACAAAATAAAACCACAAATAAGTACAATATGTTTAGTAAATTACAAAGGTAAGCCAGTTATAGATCTTATCCAACTACGCGCCATCGGTACGTTTGCGTATACGCCGGGACGATTTGGTTCTGCACATCCGATACCATACGAGACGAGGCCTATGAGCTTGCCCTGATACACAACTGGACTGCCTGAGTCTCCCTGGAAATTAAAAAATGAAATGTGTAGTGGGACGGCGTTTTGACTTTTAATGCGATGGTTGTGTGTTTGATTTCCTGATGAGTTGTAACTAATACGCAAGGTTCAGAAAATTGAATCCTCCCTGATTAGTGAACAGACTGACTTAGTGCAAACAAAAACTTGAAACTGTGAAGAATATTTTAGTCTTACCTGACAAGAATCTTTTGTCCCGTTAAGAAATCCCGCGCAGAACATTCTTTCTGTTATTTGGGAATATTCACCATCTGGCAAGTTCCTGCATTCTTTTTCACTTAAGACAGGAATATAAATACGGTGAAGGACATCCTGCATGCGATTTGCCTAAAATATTAAAATTGACGTTATATTAGTAACTGTATGTATATTATATGTATTTTTTATGAAAAACGACAAGGCCAACGAGAGTTCCGGTTACCTGATGGTAAGTGATTACCGCCGCCCACGGCCCCTTGCAACACCAGAGAAGCTACAGGTGCGTTGCCGGCCTTTAAGGTGGAGATAGACGCGTTTTTTGAAGGTACTTATGTCATATCGACCTGGAAACACTGCCGCGGGTAGGCCATTCCATAGTTCCGTGGCGCGTGGAAGGAAGTTCCTACGAAACCACAATAGTGGATTGCCACGTATCCAGATGGTGTGGATGATATTTTAGCTTATGGCTTACTGTGCGGTTAGACAATTCGGCGGCAGGTAACAGGTCAAACAGTTCTTCAGAACACTCGCCATTGATAAATGCGTTAGAGAACGCACAGCGAGGATACGTCTCTACGCAAAGCCAAAGTATCAAGCCCTTCACAGATTATTGGGTCCCCAATGATTCGAGTGGTTCTACGTTGTATGTGATCAAATGGTTCAAGCTGATACTGGCCCAGAGATGAGAACAGTACTCCATATGAGGCCGAACCTGGACCCTATATAGTGCTAATGGGTGTTTTGGCGTGAAGTACCGTCTCGCTCTGTTGATAACCCCCAGCTTCTTCGAGGCCAACTTGGCCTTGCTTTTCAGATGACCACGATACTGGCAGTCACTCGAAACATTAAGGCCCAATATACTGATACTGGGCACGGCTGTAAGGGTGTTTTGAAAGACTGGTGATACGATAAATGGGACCCAACCCATCTTAAAGGCCGGCAACGCACCTGTAGCTCCTCTGGGGTTGCACGGGGTCGTGGGCGGCGGTAATCACTTACCATCAGGTGACCCGCACGCTCGTTGCCGTGTCTTTTCCATAAAAAAAAAAAAAAAATGGGATTTTTTTTGCGGTTAACGCGCAAACTTGTGTCTTCCGGGGGTTAAACTGAACTAAGTTCTTTTTACCCCATGTCTCCTATATTGTCACGGGATACCTCAACAGAAGACACAAGTTTATTTCGGCACTGTTCAGCGTTTTTCCGAGAAAGACTTGCTCGGCCGGAGTAAACAGCGTCCACCGTGCTATCATCTGCATAGCAATGAATGCTAGAATCCTCTAACATGTCATTGATAAGCAGAAGAAACAGCGTAGGGAACATCACGCAGCCTTGGGGAACGCCAGCGTTCACGGGCATATGTTTGGAGCAAAAACCGTCGACAGCGACCCTGATGCTGCGGCCAGTGAGAAAGCTCGCGATCCACTTGCATAAATTCTCAGGAAGCCCATAGGATGGAAGTTTAGCCAGGAGCCATCCCATCCCAATCTGCTGACTTGTAGTGCCAGACGCAACGAGTTGCGGGTGATCTGCAGCTGTCGCGCTTAATGGGCACGACACTCCGTACCAGGCAGTGGTCAGAAGTCCCCAAAGTAGCATCGACGACAACCTGGTACTGTTCTGGATGTGAAGTCAGCAGAAGGTCCAATAAAGAGGCACTGCGATTGTCCACGTCCGGGAGTCGCGTAGGCGACTTAACCAATTGGGACAATCCGTTCACCGTAACAAGGTTAAATGCAGCCCTCCCCGCGTGGTCGGTGGTACGTGATCCAAGCCAACTGGCATTGTGCGCATTAAAATCGCCAAGTATCATGACCTCAGCGAAGGGGATCTGTGAGACCATATCAATAGCCGATTGAATGTGCTCCATGAGCCGATCCGTTTCTGCATTACCACTGTGTGACCTGTAAAGGCATGCGTAGACTCGGGCACGATCGTCCGAGTCAACACGGAGCCAGATGGTAGACAGGTCCCGATCTTCAAAATGGGTAAGACGACGGAAACTTAGGTCCTCCCTTACGAACACAGCGACCCCGGCATGAGGTATAAAGTTATGTTCTATTTTGTAGCCGGGGTATTGGAGATATGCTGTCACTCGGTCGGGCAATTTGAGTCTCCGTCAGGAATAACAAGGCCGGCCGTGCCGTCTCAAGATGGTAGTTGACGGCATTCAGGTTGGAATGTGGACCGTGGACAACGTGGACTTTTGCAATATCAGGATATTGCAAAAGTCCACGTTGAGCGTGGAAGGGGTTGCCGTGGAGCGTATGTCTCGTTTGCCCTGTCTATAGCGCGGAACTGTGCCCTCCCCAGAATTCGAAGGGCGGCCTGAGTTAGGAGACTCAGGGAGGGATTCTCCAGCACCGGAGGAGCTGGTACCCTCCTGGGGTAGATTATCTTTAAGTGCCGCTATCATATTCCAGGGAGAGGTGGGATGGGCTCCGGAGCCCGGCATTACCTGATGCGAAACGCAGTGGCATAAAGCTACTACTTAACGCCGGTTTTAAATGCCGGGGGTGGTAATGATCCGGTCGAGTCCGCCCATGCGTGTTGCCATTGCTGGCGACGTGAGTCTACCACACGTACTTTAGTCGCCTCTTACGACACCACCAGTACCAGGATGATCCTATTCTAAGCCGGGATCACACGGTCAAGATAATAGTCGTTGATGCAATTGATACATGATAGAGAATTATTTTATTTAGGTGATCTGGGTTTCTTGAAAAATGTAAATGGATAGAAAATAATAAGTCACTTAATTTATCTTAATATCATGTCATTGACATAATATCTTATAAGTAGTTTCTGAAGAATCCTTCACAAGCTACAAACTATGTACTCAAAGATTTATTTTTGAGAAATTATATTAAGTATTTAGTTAATGATAAGCTATTTTTGCAATTTTTACATATTTTAAATAAAATTTCGTTTAAAATGTAATATTATTTAAAAAAACATTACCTTATATTTTAAATATCCCCATCCGGTAACAGAAACAAACGTTCCTGGTTGTATATCGTTAGGTTGTGCGATAGCTATCGGTCTACTTGCAGGAGTGATCGGTACTGGTTTTTCTAAGAGAGCTAGCTGGTAATCATAGTCGTGAGTGTGTAGTTTGGTCTTATTCCAGAGGGGGTGTAAAAAATGTGCACAAATCCTATATCCTACCGCATCGCTCCGGAACGTGGAACCGGCGTACACGTAATTCTCCTTGACGCTTAACAGGAAGAAAATTAATTTTATCATCATTTGTCATATTGCCATAATTAATAATTGATAATAAAAACATCTGATATGAGATCAATCATACGGCAATGATAGTGAACACTCGCATAGTACGAAAAAAGTGTTTGCAGACCAAGACAACTTATATCATAACATGCTGATATATGCAACCTGGCCTTCATGGCCAAACGATAAGAGTTGGTTATGTACCCTAAAACAAAAATTGTTTTTTCTATGCAAACCAGTAATTAAAGACCAGTTGTAGCGCAAGAAAATACAATGTTTAAAATTTTCAAGGCAAGGCAGAGCGCAACGTTGAGTTTCGCAAAGCCTCCAGAATTCAAATGATTGAAATTCAATTCAAAATGGGAAATGGAATTGATATAATACTAGATTCCCTATTAACCTCTGCATATCCCGCTACGTGCGAGATACAATGTGAAGCTAAAAAAATAGTTATCTCTGAGATTAGCGCTTACATTCAAAATAAATCCTCTAGCGTTATAATATTAATATAGAAGGATATACCAGTATAGTTCTAAGTATTACTCCGACTACAATTCGAACCTATATCCATCTCCAATCAGCATCATTCATCACCTCAAATCAATCCTACACTCAATACTAGAGGCATACAAAATCATGCTAGTGTTTACTAGTATCTCATACAGACGCGAAATTACAAATATGACAGTGATCTATCGCGACCAATGTTTCATCGTTAGCCGTTAATTAGGACGGTGATAACTGATTACCGTTGCTAATTAAATAGCTTTAGCGCTGGGGCCGCGGGTTCTGTTCCCGCCCGTGACACATTTACCGGATTAGCGGTAAAGGATTATATTAATCAAGCGGATTGCTGATATCGTGTTTGCGAAGGCATTACGTGATTTGCAAATTTGTATATATTATGGCATCACGTTAAATTATCAAAAGCTGCGTTGTAAATTTGATTTGTACGCCTCGATATAATGTAATATAAGGAATTCTGATTTAATCCGTTTTTCACATTTATTTTTGAATGGAGAGCTGTATATATATACATATACTGAACTGAATGATGTTGTACATGTTATAATCCAATTGACACTGACACAAACATGAAACAACTAATTGAATTTTGAAATCTTGAAACGCGACAGATGCGTATGCGATTTTCTTTTGGGGCAATGATAATATTTAAATTAATTTTGATTTCTATACTCTGGTAGACAAAGCTTGAAACGGAATGTCGTAACTCGCAATGGGTTCCCTATGCAGATACCTTTTATATTGCAAGATTTATCAAGACGCGCCATTGAACACACATACTTGCCTTGCTTTGTCCAATTTACACAACTTAACAGGAAAAGTCTCCCATTATGTGGAACGGAAGTGTCTTAATGAGAACGGAGATCTTAACACTAGTTTTCCAGGCTGCCTATATAAGTTTAAAAACAGAAAAGTATACGAATTCAACACAATATGACAAATTAAATCAAGCGAGAATGAACGAATAATAAATTAAGCCTGTATTTTCATACAATGTATATATAGTATATATAAGTGTAGTTAATGTACTTACTTACAATGTGCCGCAGTCAGGACCCACTCGGGCGCGATGAGCACGCCGCCGCAGTATTTACCGAATAATACCTGATAAGGCGCGTCGTAGATTGTTATCTTCTTGCCACCAACTATCCTCCAACGAACCTTTACGAACAAAAGATATTTTAACAACTTAGTTTTTTTTCACGCTGTATCTCGCAATTTGCAGGGTAGGTAGAGGAAACCTAGGAATCTAGTATTAAGATACTCCTTTCCTATTAAGACACTTCTGTTCCCCATTTTCCGTCAAAATCTCGAGACATTGCGTATAGAGGGGCGGAACCCAAAATATATATATATTTTTTACACGTATAATATTAATTGACAATTATAATTATTTGAAAAATTGGAGGGTATAATTGCGCAGGGGCACAAGCGTACGTCTAACAAACGTTTTGACGTGACGTGACGTGCGTGACGGTTGAGGATCGATTCTCACTCGAGGGAATGAAATATTTAATATTTTTCATTCTCTCAGCTTTGTGTTGTAGCAGTGCTTGTATGAAGCACAAATAAAATTATTTGTATACTTACTTCATCTTCTACACCACCCCGATCTAGGTCTGTGAGGCCCGTGAGATGTTCGTGGTAAAATTGATACTGCCGCGGCGTGCTGTCGCGTGTCAGCACTATCCTGACATACTGTCTCACGCAGTCTGGCGTCAGGAGGCCTGAGTACAGTGGCTCTGAAAGTTATACATTATTTAGAATACTGTAAGAAAATTTTCTATAGCCTTATTGCCCCATTCTTAATTAGATATTTCGATAAAAATGAGAGCGTCCAACGTTGAATTATGTGGTAAAAATATTTTTTTAGCTTCACGGTGCCTCTTTCATATTATGGCACGGTTGTATTAACTAGGGAACAGAGCGGCCTAGTTTTAAGACACTGTTCCCGACGCGTCACCCAATTTTCGAGATATTGTGAGTAGAGTGGCTTGCAGTGGCTACCAGAGTAAAGAAATGAAAATAATTAACTTTCTAAAATGGGAATTAAACATCCAACCTAAGAAATTTTTAAATATACTAACGATAATCTAAAAAATCATTAGTAGTGATAGAAATGATACGTATATTTTTATTTTCCAGGTCAATGAGAGTATCTTATCGAATCCGACGAGTCTGCCAAATTCCAAATTCACTTTACAAAATCGTGTTTTTTCCGTAGCACAGTTGGGCGTATCTTGCTCAGTAAATGTGCATATATATTTTGTAAATGCTTTGCCACCGATGCAATTCAATTGGGATGAGCCAGATTGCGTACGATGCTTGTAAATTCTAATCTTGTTTTACGAAAACATCCTTGAATATGATTATTCATTTAATTGAAGATGTAAAGACAACCTCGCGGTTTTTCACCTATAGCAGGCAGACGAAACCACATCTCGTGTAACGATACTCCGTTCCCAATTTTCGCAGTTTTCGAGGTATTGCATGCTATATCAACACAATGAAAAGAACAATGCATTTACTGTCAGATGCTGTCCATCTTTGACGCGACATCTACACGAATTTTTTACTCAATATGCACATCCCCGATCTTGTGTACTATAGTTACCTAGTCGAGGGGTCTTTGATCTACTCCCACTCCCACATCCCACTCATCATTTTTATTTTCCATATATTCGTATTTTCTATACAAATACAAGGTCACGTAGAACACTCATAACAATCTATTTCGTACAAGTCATTTGAACGCAATAACTCATGTTTCAACCAAATCTA
Source organism: Heliconius sara (assembly GCA_917862395.2). Classification (NCBI taxonomy): domain Eukaryota; kingdom Metazoa; phylum Arthropoda; class Insecta; order Lepidoptera; family Nymphalidae; genus Heliconius; species Heliconius sara. The sequence continues at coordinate 20,188,509 of OU860797.2, read as the reverse complement.
GAAACTATTGACTAGCTGAAGCATTCATCACACTAAGTATAATACACGTCTATGAATGAAGAAATAACAATAAAATGCTGTATAAGGGTTCGTTTTTGTGAATTAATAAAAATAGTTGAGGTGGTCGCAGTGTATATGCATAGCGTACGACACTGACAGTACGATTGTGGGTTCGACTCCCATTCAGGGTAATTCCACTCTGGTAACATAACAAAGCCTGGCGTTGAATTTCGGTTATCAATATGCAATATTAAAAAAAATATGGGGAATAGAATGTCTTAATACTACGTTTCCTTTGTCTATCCATTTTCACTTATTTCAAAGATATCAGCGGATCGCAACGGCTTGACTTAAAACTCCGTTTTTATAAGATGCTAGGTAGCGCTAGTGCGACTTTGAAGTCCACCACTCATCACGAAATACAGTGGTACGTGCGATCAGGAGGGTTTTAACATTAGATTCCCTGTGCCTACTGTCTGTGCGATACATTTTAACAGGTTTTAAACCATCGAACCCTCATTCATACCATTGATATTCTACCATTCACATGTGAACAATTTCATGTTTTTATTATTATTATAAATCAAATTAAGCAGAACGTTGCAAGTGTATTAGTTACAGTCATGAGTTTATATAATAGAGATTGTTATTATTGTTATTTCCTAAATAATATTTTTAAAGCATAGAGGATTTGACACGGCTGTGTTCTATTGCAATAATTGATATTTAAAATATAAGTATACGTTCATAATTCAGAAAGGCTTGTCTTTATGTTCATATAGTAGCGGTCGCTCGCAGCAACGTTGGCATGAAGTACAAAACGTGAAGTCCGCTCCCGTAGGAATTTCGAGAAGTTTTCTATTACTTCCCGCCTACATTCCCCAAGGGTCCTAGGCTACATAATGTTAATAATAAAAAGAGCAACATTATACGGATCCAATGTAACTCGATTAAATTGAGTCCATGGATCTTTTATGCGACAATGTGTACAACTATTTTACAACAATTACAACAGGGTTAAGAAAAATAGGGTAAATAGGTAGAACACCAGTTCGTTGTTAACTTATGTTGTAGATGATAGTAGTGTTAAATGTAACATACTGTTGAATTAATTACCGTTGTCTATTACAAATTGATTTTACGTGTGTATTAATTTTGTATGAAATGTACATATAACTACAATCTTTAGTTTGTAATAGTTTTAAGCCTTTTTTCAGCTTTACACTGGCACTGGCACAGGTAGTGGGAACCTAGTTTTAGCACCCTCCGTTTCCCATTTTCCACCAAAATCTCAAAGTCATTGCGTGTCAGTGTCAAGTGGCTGAACTCAACGCCGCACCTTGACTTCGCCAGAGAGAAGCAATGAAAATATTAAATATTCCTGTGCCCCGAGTGGGAATCGATCCCACAACCGTCGCATTGTGCGCCGGCGTCGACAGCCTCTATACATTTGTTTAAGCAAAAAACATAATTATCCAATAATAGAAAATTGAAATCCTAGAGCCCGCTGTAACACACACGTAAGTTATAAACGTTTTAAAACCAACGTTTGTTTAGATTCCAAAACGTTCTCTTTAAAACTGTTTTGTTATTTCAAAATGTGCTATAGAGTTTATTTATATAATATAATATTTTATTTATATAAATAAACTCTATAGTACATTTTGAAATAGCTACCATTCAATTAGCTTAAAACATTTTTAAATATTTTTAAAGTATTATTCCATATTTAGGAAAGAAAATAGTTATTTAGAAAACTAGTATTAAAAGCAATCTAGGTAACAAAAAAAAGAACAGTGATCAATCACTAATTATATCAATAAAATTTGGTTCGTCACACAAAGCGCAAGTTTTGTCTAAAAGTAAAGGTGTAATTACCATCTTCTACTTCCAACGCGAAGCTCCCGCAGAGGAGCGCGACCGACAGAAATCTCACTAACATGACTTCCCACAATACTGTGCTATTTCAGACTCGACCACTCCACAGCAGGGCGCTACTAATCGGTTTCACGCGCCCGATAACGGATTTAATTAATGTATACAAATTACCTATAACTGTCACAACTTGGTAAATGATACCTTTTGCTCTCATTTGTTTAATCTATGGAGGAGAGGAGTGCTTCCTATAATATTTAGCTCTTTTTTTACGTTCTGTGACGAGTATGTTTCGTAACAAGGTGAGGTGGCAACTCTTCGCGTTGTAGATACTCTCCACATAGCAGGATAGGCGGAGGGAACCTGAAAACCTAGTGTAAAGACACTCTGTTCCTATTAGAATGGTCAAGGTCATATCAAATATTAGTTTCAAACAATATAAAATAACAAGAGAAATCGATTGAGCGAAATCGTTTCTTTACAAGCATGACAAAAAATCTTATACGTGAGCATGCTTATCTTGGCTATGTAGTTTGTAAGTTATGTTATAATTTTATTACTAAACTAGCGACACGCTCGCGGAGTCGCTCGCTTCGACCACATGATTAATTATTTATTGATCTAAATTGAAAAATCAGAAATGGCTTTACATTTGAAATGTAGTTTTCACTTTTGCGTTCTTGTACCTTAAGCTTCCCTTAAAATTTAGTGTTTGTTTTATTTTAATTGGTTAACAAAAAAATGTTCAACATAATTGCTATAAATAATTGTCTTATTGAATGGGCTGAAACGGTTTTAGTTTTTAATTTATAGATATGTAAAATGGTAATATTATTAGAATACAAACGTTATTCAGATTAGTAAATAATTCAAGCGGGTGAAGCCCCGAGCAGGTGGCTAGTATATATCCAAAATCAATTCAACTATCCCCATATTATTAGCATAATATGTTAGTTTTTGATATTATTGAAAACCTTTCTAGTTTACGACGGTTGGAACAAATCGTCCTTATCTCTATAAAACTGATAGCTCCCTACTATAACCCGTTTTTGCGTAAACGTTGTGACACTTTGCTTTGTAAAATATGACGGGCCTGTGTGTTTCTGATAAAATTTGTATATTAAAACTGTTTTTGTTATAATCGTATTTATTTTACCAAAAGTTTGAACGGATTGTTTTGAACGGTTGCGGGACGGCATCTGATTGCAAACGTGACGATTTCGTGTCCGACTCCCACTCGGAAAAATTGTTATATAATTAGCGACTTATTTACTTACTAATCTAAATTACTTTCATTTTAAAATTACATCAATACTTTAAATACAATATCCATAGTATATTAACAACTAAAGTTTCAGCCAATTTTTTAAAAATAATAAAAAAATGTAATGTAAGCTGTAAGCGCCTACGAAATTATTAGGAGAGAGAGAGAGAGAGAGGAGATGATCAAATATGGTGAGCCACGCGTCTTGGACATGTTATGGATTATGTGCAATTTATATTGGAAATCAGAAGAGGTCCCAGAAGATTGGCGAGATGAAGTCATCGTGCCTTTCTCGATTGCACGCCATATGGCTAACAGTTTGAATAGCTTGAGTAGTAAAGTTTATGCTAAAGTATTAGCGAGAAGAATACTAGAGAAATTTGAAAGGCTCTTGTGGGAGACCCAAGAAAGCTTTAGACCTGGAAGAGAGTGGATCAGATCTTTGACCTCTGCATGATCACAGAAAAAATTCTTGACCGTTACCCGAAGAGTTTTCTGTGCTTTTGTGGACTTTGAAAATGCGTTTGATAGAGTTGTGAGAATGAATTTATGGGAGATACTACGCCGATACAATGTGAGCAGACCCTTGCTGCTGCTAAATTAATACAAAAAGAAAGGAAATAAAAACTAATATAGAAAAATACCATAAAAAGAAAAAAAACAATTCAACCAAGGAGCCTATTAAAATGAAATATAATAACGTTACCAAACAAAGGGATTTTCGAAGGCTTTCATGGCAGTGGCGTCGTTGGCTGAATCTCCTCCCTTATTTATTTTTATTTGGCGTTTTATAAGCAAATACTATAAACGGTTTATTTGAATAAAAATACAATTATATCCCGGTTTTTACTTATAGAACGCTGAGGCCGTTGTTATGCGGCAGCGGCACAGCGCTTGTCTGTAAATGACGGTTGTGGGTTCGATTTCTACTCGGGGAAAACGAATAATTTTCATTTGCTCAGTCTGGTAATAAGATAAAGCGCGGCGCTATGCTACGTCATTCGACACGCAATACCATTACTTGTTCTTTCTTTCTGTTTATCCGGGCTAATCTTCGGAAGCTGGACCGATTTTTATAAGACTTTCATGTAAAAAAATCCATTTGCAGTACGCACTCACGTAACTGCGGCCTACTTAGATATATATGAAATTATATCTAGTTATTTCATATACATCTTGGTATATTTCTATTTAATTTTACAATTTTTGCTGATATATAAAATAAAAGCCATAACCATAATAAAATAATCTACCAATTTTCTATAAATATACTTAAATAATATGTATTAAATATGTATTTGTAAAGAACAAGCGGGCGAAGCCCCGTGGGGTCAACTAACATAATTAAGTTAACATATTGAATTAAATAATTATACCATAATTTTGATCACATATTATATATTATTTTAAGTAATCATTAACGCCTGACCTGGTTCCTTTTTAATTAAAATAATCAATTATTTGCCAAAGTATTATAATCTTGATATTGGTCAAGCCAATAATCAATTTGATTATAATTATTAAGCGTGACTCGTGAGTCTCCTTTTTAGGATTCCGTAACTTTGAGGAAAAAAGCAACCTGTATAAGATCCGTTTTGCTGTCCGTCCCTCTCTCTGTCTATCTATCAGTCTCTCTGTCTATGCGTCAAAAGCTTTTATCTTAGAAATGCTTGGAGATATCGAGTTGGAATTCAAACCATATACTCAGATCTAAGATAATTTTTTTCCTGAAAAAATTGTATTTCTACATTTATTTAAAAAAAACATTGCCGTTTACATCGCAAAAAACGCGTATTTCGATACTATAAAGGGAATTAAAATTCATAGGGTACTTCAGGTTGACTTAGAATTATGAAATTTGGCAGCTAACATTTATAGATAGTACTAGTCCAAGAAAAAATCTAAAAATTACACATTTGTGGGAAAATCTTAAAAATAATACTAATAATATTTTTATCTTAAAAGACAAAAATTTGGTATTAAAGCCACTGGTTCAAGTGAGATATTAGATGAAAGGATTCTGGCTAAACTAGGCTTGAATTTCATAAAAAGCTCGGGACCTATAATTTTTCTACGGAACCCTCCGTTGGCGAGCTCGAAGGGTGCTTGTCCGGTTTCTTCGGTCTTATAAATATATTTGCGTTTCTAAATGAAATAATTATACTTTATTTATAATTTTATTTATTTAAATTTTATTTAAGATTTTTTTTATAATCTATATATATAAATTTATAAGTTTTACCGCGCTTATCTCATGAACTATTGTTTCAAATTGAAAAAAATAATAGTAGATTATATCCATCAAAAATTATATAATAATTTCAATACCTATGACTCACTACTATACCTGCTCACTACTTTTAGTTATTATTACGTCTTGTTAGTCATCACATGATGATGATTTTCTCAGAAAATAATGTAAACAATACAAATGCAAAACGGAGTGATTTGTCACTAAATTCTCTACCTATACAACGCAAAACATAAAATATTACCACTAATAGAGTAAAAAAATACAACATAATGTTAACTTTTAATTGACAATCCATGTAATAGGTATATCTACATACTTTGGACTGGAGCGGCACAAAACAAAAAAAAAGTTTAATGTCACAACATTAAAAACAACGTCTCATTTAAAAAAGCCGGGGACAAAAGCCCGATCTCGATCCTTCTCTAGAGGGAAGATATTATAAGATTTATCAAAGTCAGCCATAACCCTCAGAAACTGTCACGTCATTGCCCTCCCTCACCGGCGGGGGTAAGATAATGGTGTCAGAATTATTTTGTTAATGCTAAGGGTTCTATCAATTATTATATTGTGATGTGGTAGTAAAAACTGTGAGATCTCACCCAAATGAACATAGTTATGGTTTTAAATTGTATTTGACAAATAGAAGAGTTTTCCGGGGAACCTAGTGTTCTTAGAGTAAGACACACAGTTCCACTTAACTTTCGAGACATAGCGGATATAAATCAACATAAATGAGCTCAAAATCTGAATTTAGGTCAAAATAAGCAAAATCAGGAAAATTCTAAAGTATGTAAAAAGTTTTAAGGTCTGGCCATAAATGGTGTTTGAAATTCGGGCCGCGCTATTCAATATTCACTTGCAAATGGATTCCGTAAGTTCATCGTATAAAAGGGGTTAATTAAAAAAAACCGACTTTAGGAAAATTTGGCAACGGAATGGTAATGTGACCTAAAGAACAGAGGACGGCGGACAGGATGTTGGTGGAATATTAACGAAGATGTAGTTTCAAGCATTGGCGGTACAGTACGATAGCTGTTCGATAAATTGCTTATTTTTTTTCTTTTTACATTATCCTATACATAGGAGGCAGGGGAAATCTAGTCTTTAGATAAGTTGAGTAACGGAACTCAATGCAGCGCTGTTTTCGTTACCGAAGCAAAGAAATGATAATATGTCATTCACAAGAGCGTCAATAGTGACGCTATGGTATAGACCATACGAGTCAGAATGCTCAACGAGAACAATTTTCCCACAGGGTATAGATGTTTCCTCAAACAAAGTGCTACATTACATCGTTTACGTTCGTACAGAGGCCGTCGTGGCTCAGGATTACAAGAGTGTGACTGTAATGCGACGATTGTAGGATGGTGATCGACTCCACTCGAGGGAATGAATTATTATTTATTTATATTTTTATTTCATCGCTCTGGTACTAAAGCAAAAGCCCAGTATTTAGTTCCGCCACTCACATGTAATGCCTCGAAAAAAAAAATCGGAAAGTGTGATACGGAGTGTTTTCACACTAGGTACTTTCTGCCTACCCTGCCGCATGCTGGATACAGCATGAAATTGATTTAACTTTAATTTGATTAAATTTTCAGTATACAAATAATATCATTAAATGAGCGTAAAACGGACAACTATATGAACTATTATAATATACAAACTAATTTATTCACTCTACCTGCGTATTGTACTGTATTAAAACTGTACTCACAGCCCGATCAAATAATTAGGTGATATAATATAGAGGGGAAGACAAAAAACTACTAATTGATCTAGATTAGGATATTTATTTTTCATATAACTGTTATATTAGTTCTTACAATATCTTACGCATTAGAATTCTTGAATATAGGAATATATCTAGTCTGGAACACGAAATACTTCGACCCTCATTTGCACTAAAACAACGTAGCTTTTTCAATGAATATTCAGATTAAAACTTTTAAATCAATAATTTCTGAAGTAAAATAAAACTTATTTTTGCAAAAGATAAGTTTAATTTTAAATGAGCGATCTCTTTCAGAGAACCATACGTTAGATCACTTATCAGAATTATTCAGATTACTCGAAACGACTGTCGTTGACGTTTGATTGACAGTCGGGATCGACTACTTAATGACCTTTCGAAATACGGAGGAAGTTGTGTTATGAGAGCCCACCTATGAGACCACGACTGCTGGGAATATTAACCTACCAAGCTATATAATATTTATAGTAGAAAGTTGGACATAAAAGCTATCTTTAAAGATTAATATAGAAAGAGAAATGAATAATAAGTAAAACTTAAAGTGGGAAAAATTTGCGCAAATAGCATTTCAACAAGCGACCACTTTTTAAAATGTAAAATCTCTATCTAATTATTTCTAATGTAAATCTTTACCGTTGCTAAGTCTTTGATAGACGCTGACAAGGTTACTGGACTCAGAAACTTAAAATTTGGCATATACTAGGTCAAAGATAACTCCTACAGGATCAACTACATTTAACGTTTATGTTTTCGTAAACTAAATAGCGGCGACGCTTAGTCTTAGTAGCTTAGTTAGTAAATTGTTACACAAAACACTTAATATATTAACAACTCAACAAGTAAAAGTGCAACACAGTACCACTATCTCACCCCGTCACTCACTTGACTTACAAATTCGCCAAGTTTGCCATAAAAAGTTCCTCAAAAGGCCAGGGGTGCCTCAGGGGAGGGTCTTTGAAGGGCTCTCCGCAATTATTTCTATGAGAGCTTAGCGCCACGGGACCAGAAGGGTTGCGTAATTAAAATGAAACGACTTGTAATTCAAGCTTTTACTGTTGAGTGGAAAATACGTGCGAGTGTACTTTGTTTTAGCTGCTTTTGTGTTTTTATTTTTGGAAGTCTTGCTTCAAATTATGTGTTCTAACCAAAAACTTTATTGTTTTTAGTTTTTCTCAATCTTTTTTTGATTATATGGATGTAGATTAACACAATTTAGTGGTTTATTGTTATGTCTTTGAGACCATGACTGAAAACGTGACGGATGTCGGTCTGATTCCCACTCGGGGAATTTTTTTTATGCTCTGGTAACGAGTTCTTAACCCTAGGATCAAAGGTTCCAGGTGCTATACAGCGTGAAGCTACAAAACAAAAACCCTATGTTTTTTATTCAACACTCATTTAAGAGATATTAATTTATCAATTTTTTAACTTCACGCTGCTATACGTGGAATATAGCAGTGTTGGCAGAAAAAATCAAGTATTAAGACATTCCGTTCTCAACCGTATTGAAAATAGTCACGTCAACGTCACGTTTTTTCTTATCTTGCGAGCGAAGTGATAAATATATTAAAAAATTAAGTTCCTCCAGTCATTTGGGGAATCGAACCTAGGACCTGTCGCGGTTACAGTCACACGCTTGTGTATCTGTATCATGACGGCCTCTAACAATAAATGATGTAGTTCTATTATTAAATTTTCACTTAGACATACAGGTAATGGATGTAAGGTGTTGTAAAAATTGTACTTCCCGTAGACCTCCTGAAATTGGTACGGAAGTCTCGGTGGTCTCAGTGAGTCTGATTCGAACATAACCGATTTCTTTTTTGTTGATTTAGGAGTGACAACGACGTCGTCGATGACAGCACTGGATTTGCGTGACTTGGCTTAAAAGACAATTTAGTTTAATCTGATTCACTGCAGAGAAACCTTTCTCTTTGGATACTGTTAGATAACTCTTGATAGATGAAGTTAATGTCTAAACAATTTTCTGATGTGTTTTGCTATGAAATATCTCTTGTTATTGAGTTAGTCATTTTTTTTAGTTTCACGATGTACCAGAGTTTGCAGAGGAAGCTTAATGTTAAGGCACTTGTTTCCTCAATTTTCAAGATAACCCAAATAACAGATTATAACCCTGGTTGAGTAAATTATTAGTGAAGTAAAGAACGACGGCGATATGGAGATCAAAATATATAAATATGTGTCAAATATAATCCTAATCCATGATCTTCCTTAAGTGTGAACCAAATTCGACATTATAACAAAACTTACAAAAATGAGTGGCATAAAATTAGTATTATAACATGAATATACATAACATCTAAAAACCAAAATATTTTCTTTAATACACTATTTTAATTTACAGTAAAGTTAAATAATAAAAAATAAATATATAATAAAATAATTTTTAATCACTATTATTTACAAATATTTTTTAACGCTGTTTTGATATTTGCTTTTTTGATAACATTACAATATTGTGGGTGCCCATTCAGGGAAATGAAATATTTCTATAAATTTATATATTCATTTTTTCGCTCTGAAACCCGGAAGGTGCCCGGTGTTGAGTTCCGCCACTCAACACGCAAAGCCTCGAAAAATTCGGAGGAAAAATACAAAATAATAATTAAATTTATTACTAATTCAGATCATTGTCCAGACAATTTGATTACGTAGCAAAATCTTTTTTATTATGAGAAAACCTAGATTCAACGATTGATAGATTACAGACACTAAACCCTCACAGTTATCCATCTCCCCCCACAGTTCACAGTATTTAGGGATTTTTAGCTAAAATAGACCAAATCTACCAAAGTCTAAAATGATGATTATGTTACATAAGTTGACATAAGTCGCCCATTCAAAGTTATGAATAACTAAACACCGTAACAAGCGACGTGATCAGCACTTAATATGTAAATAGGCACCTTTGCCGCACCAAAATTGGATTCTACTGCCGTATACGATCAAATTACACGACGCGACTCGGGGCCTTCAATACCGCAATTGTTTCAACATAACTTTATGATATTATATTAATGTTATGTTTATTATATGCCAATTATACACATTGTTAATTAACCCTCAACTGTGTAGTGTGTACATACTGTTACTTACTCGCTAGTGCTGTCTCATAACTACCTGTCAAACATCTGTATGTTCCCACGTTAAAATAAATATTTAAATTGTAATGAAATATATAGCTTTACACTGTATCCCACATGTAACACTGTCGTGAGGGGGCTTGTGATATTATTGTTAAGACATTGCGCGTTAAATGGCGTTACCAGAGCGAGAAATGAAAATGAAATTTCTTGTAATCATTACATATTGTGTATTGACATTATCTTCGGGAATGCAATTTCAACGATACTTTAAAAAGATCATATAACAAATGATAATAACCTCGAGGAAGGCAAAGAAAGTTTGACGACATGTATGAAAAGGTCCAAGACAGTGCTCGAGGCCAACGATATTTGCAGAGGTCGTACCATTTCCTTTAACTAACTCGCTATTGAAAACAACATCAAGCTGTAAGCTAATAAATATTAATATATACCTACTACTTTTTTAAGGTGTAAAATTTATTTTCTTTTTTTTATTCCTCTGACTGAAAAAATAACTAGATATTAGTTACTATATACGAGTGGTGTAAAGTGATGTTTAAATAATAATAAAATATAATAATAGATTCTTTTTAAATTATTAGACTTTAACTTTTTTTATATTTTTGAAACGTATTTCATTTGTTTGTCCTTTTAGTACTGCCTTGCGAGCGAGAGTAGTTTCTAGTAGGACTTCGCTACTGACATGCTTATGTAACTGGACCAATCAAAATTATATGTAACGACCAAGTTGAACAAGCATTAGAAACCATATATTTTAGTCTAAAATATTTCACTGTTACATGAAAATTACGAGATTTTACAAAATTTAATTCTAAGAATACGTTCTTTTAAGGTATTCGTACCCGAAGTGAATGGAGCCTCGTTAAGAAAAAAAATGGCTTTAATTCCATTAGAAAGTGCGGGCGGAGAAGTAAAAATGTAAAGTTTCATTATTACAAGTTTAAGGAGAGGAGAAACTATTTCTATAAGAAACGATGCAGGATAAATGGCTTCTTTGTTTTTTTATTCAATATCACGCTTTTTCCCGCATAGCAGGATAAGGAAATAAAACCTAGTGCCAAGATCCAACGAATCCGGGACACTGCTTGTTGAGTGGCGAAACTATTTACCTATGCTATTTAACTGTCATATTTTACTGTTACAAGCGGCACAAGCGTGCGTCTATAGACACGACACGGGTTTGATTCTCATTCCGGGAATAAAAAATATATATTTTTTTACTTGCTCGTTCTGGTAACGAAATAAAGCGTGGCGTTTATTTCCGCCACTCAACACGCTGCACTCGCACGCAACACTTCTTTCTGTAAGCGGGACACAGCGTAAAGCTAAAGGTAACACTGTTAAACAATAAAATGTATGAGCTTGGTACGCCTGTCTAAGCACAATATTATAGTAGTGGACCGGGCTCTATTCAAACGTTTTAAAAGTAAAGACACGTAATATTTCCGGCGCTAGTCACGGATAACTCGTAGGGGATTATTCAAATAAATTGCAGATCCCCATAATTTATATAAAAGTCCCGGGAAAAGTGAATAAAATGGTTGAAACAAGAGAAGAACGAAACGAAATGTGTTTTTAACACGTTTTTTTTATTGATCAGGTGGACTTGTAACTATGTGTATTATTTCAGGTTAGGTACTAATGTACCCTTAGTACTAAGACACTCCCTCCACAACAGCGGTATTAAGTTCTGCTCAGAAAAATATTTTGAATACTTAAATATGTTAAAGCGGTCGTGGTGCAATGGGATGGCACCAGACTAATAGATACGCACAATAATGTCTGGAAAATTGGAAGAAAAATTTAAAACACAATATCTTAACACTGAGTTCCCCGAATACCCTGAATTTTGACGAAGTAAAAAACCATGCGTCCGTAGTATGTAAGTTGTCATGTTTATATTACTGGCAATCTCTGCAATACCTGTATACGTCGGTTCTGAAGTACATTTTTTGCAAATGAAGCTAGGTAACTTAAAAATTCAGAGTAACTAACCTAACCGGGACTTGAAGTCCGCTAAATCTATAACTAGCAGCGTTGGTGTGTGTACGTACCAATAGAAAACTGCATTAAATGCAAGCAAGTTTTTTGCCTACCTGCATGTTCCCCTTTACTTCCTTGCTCTCACGCATTCGATTCTTTCTAGAGGACCTAAGCCAAGTATATAATAAGTAATACTTTATATATTACTATACGTTTTCGGAATTTTATACCTTGATGAGCTATTTTATAGAATATCGAATTATACAAATTGTTTATGTGTAACGTTTATTATATATAAACCATTAGGTATAATCCGTACCATTACAAGACAGAAAACTAAAGTCATTGACGCTCGCAGCCACTCACAGAAGCTAATATGGCGATGGGCTGGACATGCAGCCAGACTTACAGATAATCGCTGGAGCATACAGACTACATCTTGGTTTTGACCGTAGGGCCAAAGAAGAAGAAGAAGGGGGCAGAACATGTGCTGGCTGGGCAGATGACCTTATAAAAATATCAGGCACACATTGGATGCGACTAGCAAAAGATAGAGAACATCTTGAGATGAGAGATATCATGAGATAATCATGAGATGTTCTTTCTTGCATCTACAAATTCATCAATTAAAAAAAACGAAAGGAAAATAAAGGATATAATATAATTACGAAATACAAATGAATATTATATGAAAATAAACCAAAAATAATAATAATAATATAAATATTATAACGATAAAAAAATATAGGTATATAATATTAAAAAAATTAAGTAACATGTACATTATATCTTTTGTATTCATTTTAAGTTCCTTTAAATTTTCAAACTGTAATTGAGCAAGAAATAAAAGGCTTTTTATTTTTTATTATTTATTAAATAGGTTCCCTCTCTCTACCGTGCTATATGGGAAAAAATATAAAATTTATAAAAAAAATAATAAAAACGAGTCTTAAAATATGAAGACCTCCGATCTAAATACACGCGCGAATAAATCATACGCTTAGCAATAAACATTGACCTGATTCAAAATTATAATTATGCATATTTTAAAGAATATCGAAAAAGAAATCCATTTAATAGTGATATTTAATTTTCTATTTATTAATTTAATTAATGAACTTATTAATAATAAAAAAATATATTGGATTTATTTTCAATTCAATTAATATTTTTTATATGAGAACTTATAAAATTGTACTGTTGAATGCATACAAATTATATATTTTTTTAATTTTTATATATGACTAAACATAACAGGGGTGGTCCCCTGTTCCCAAATAAAAAACACTAAAAGTTGTGTATGACACATGACACCTTCTCCCCAAGTGTCTGAGGTGACATTGATCACTAGTAGGTACAGGTTACATCAGTGTACAGGGTTATTTCAAAATGATTAACGTCGTAAGTTGTGATATACTCGTAATCCATAATATTCTTTGATAAATTGTTTATCTAAAACAAAAAAAAAGATTTAATTTTTAATGCTGATTGCTGACATAAAAAAATCTATTTACATTCGAACCTGAGTAGTTCTTGAGATTAGGTGGTCAAACGAACTTTTCAGTTTTACAACATGTTAATTAATTAATTAAAGACTGAATATTTACCGATCGGTTGATCGGTTGTAATTAAGTACGCAAAGCATGCTCCGTGACTTATGCAGTTAAGTATTTCGTCATACAACTGTGATATCAGACGAATAAAGACGTAATCGTCTAACAAAGCAATATAAACGTTTATAGGAAGTAAACATTTATTTTCTTTACATTTTTAAAGTGTAATTCCATATTTAGTAAAGAAAAATACTTATTAGGAGATAAATCAAAGTTCACAATTTTTATACGTTTCCTAATAAGTAAAGATTTAATATGAGATAAAACTTCGTGTAGGAATCACTTAACCTTAGTGGTGGAAATGGTAATATAAATAATAAAAAAAAACAGCTTCACGCTGTATCCCGCACACAGCAGGGTAGGTAGAGGGAACGTAGTGTTAAGACCCTCCGTTCCACACTTTCTAGCGGAATTCTGGAGACATTGCGTGTTGAGTGGCGTAACTCAACGCCGCCATTTGTCTTGTTATTACAGTTAGAAATTAAAAATAATCCATTTCCGTGAATGAGAATCGAATCAGAACCGTGGCATCTACAGTCATACACTGTGTCACTACCCAAAGTGGAAAACGGTTTTGTTTTTCGCTACGTTATTAACAATGCTTATCAAAACTTATGCGTGACAAAGCGTGAAGTTAAAACAAAGAAGTGAAACTGAACACCTAATTATTTCAATATAATCAGAATGAAATATGAAAGTATAAGCAAAGGGTACCCCTAGCGATACCAACAATAGTTCTATACAAATACATTAATAAGTCGACATCAGCGAAATGTGGAATGTGCAAACACAATTACCGCTTTTGATCAATTAAGTAAAGCGAATCAAATATGGCGTTTGTAACAGCGTACACTCAAACAAAGGTCTGTTTTAATTGCTGTGCAAGATCATATTTGTTATTATTAGGAGTCGTATCGTTAGGGTAGGTGTGCGCGAATGTGAACGCAGACAACCGCTGCGGGTTCGATTTTCACTTGAAAGAATGAAGTATTTAATATCTTTTTATTTCCTCGATCCTCGGTGAAATGCGCTGGGTTGAGTTCTGCTACTGACACGCAATGCCTCTAAAATTCGGCGGAAAGTAGAGAACGGAAGTATCTTAACGGGAACAGAGTGCCTTAACTAGTTTGTCAAGATCCCTCTGCCTTTGAAATGGGAAACGGGGCCAAAATAAGGCCAAAATATGGCTTTACCTTATACCACTAGGTTTCGTTTGTTTATTCTGCACTGCAGAAATTTTTTGGAAAATTTTTCAGTAGCAAGTGTGGATCAAAATTTTGCATTTATTAAAATATTAATATAAAAATCTTTTCTTTGGTATTTTTTTTTATTTCTCCCAACTGTGTTAAGCATATTAAGATAAAAATCTTGAAACACTTCCCGTATAATATACCAATATTGTAAAAAATTGAAGAAGAGAGTAACAGAATATGTAGAATGCAGGAACAGGAACTAAGAGTGCGATTTTTTCAAGTTTCGAGTGGACGAAGCTAAGCTAAATTGCATCATGTCAATCTATGCAACCAATTGTACCTGTGGTCAGTACTACTTCGGAATTTTAGAATAAAATATCATATACAAACTCTTAAGATACCTCTCGCTAGCTAGCCAAAGCTAGTTTTAAACAATATCTTGTACAAAAATTATCACGTGTAAGGTAATAAAATATTATATTAACAATGAAACAGATTGATTCATTCCGTTACTTTAAGCAATATGTGTATTACTAATAAGTTATAAATGAAATACACTCGGTCCATTGATTCTTTTACTCTGATTACTTTTTTGATCTTGAGAATAAATATTTTATACTTTCCTTTCAGCTTAAATAGTAATTTTAAATATTTTATCGTTTATAATAAGGGTAAAGCATGTAAAATATTTGAATCTTACCTTACAAACAGATATCAAATTGTTAAAATAGATGGAGTTGAGAGTACACCGAAGCTGATAACCTATGGCGTTCCACAAGGTTCGGCCCCGGCCCCCTCCTGTTTCTATAGTACATAAATTACATTCATAAAGCAGGCTTAAAGGGTGATCTAACACTATATGCTGATGATACCAGTCTATTCTACGCCGGTAAATCTATAGCATCAATAGCAGAACAAACTCAAGTTGACCTAGATGTTTTGCATACGTGGCTGCAATCAAACCTTTTTACTGTAAACAAATCTAAGATAAATTACATTATATTTGCTGCCAAGGATAAAAAAATTGGTGAGTATAATCCACTTACTATCAATGGCGAGAGGATTAACTAGGTTAACAAAGAAAAATACTTAGGTCTAATTCTTGACAGCCAGCTGAGCTGGATACCTCATATTGAAAGATTGTTAGAAGTAAGCTGACTTCCCTAACAGGAGTACTCCGTAATGTAACCCGATGTCTCCCAAACGAGGTACTATATATAATCTATAACTCTATGGTCAAGTCACACTTAGATTACTTAGTTGAGGTTTAGGGGACAGCTGCAAAATCCAATTTACAACCTCTGCAAATAGCCCAGAACAAAGTAATTAAAGCCTTATTTCGGTATCCATACCTAACAACCACTATTAAAATTTACAAGGAAACAAATCTAATGACTCTTAATCAAATATATAAATATAATACATGTACTATTGTTAGCATAAGTTACTTATAGTGCAGTAATAGGTGTCACTGTAATGACGAGGATGTCATTTGATATTGGTTCCATTATCAATTGTATTAAGTGGCGGTAGTGTGATGCGTCTTTTCCGGTGGATTTCCAATATAAGCACAAACGACACGGCACTCATGTTCTTTTACTTCTTAAGATTTTATCGAGACAACTTGTCATTAGTATTAACGTTTAAATATTGTAACTATATGAAGAACAAGTGTAAATAAACTTATTGTAAAAGCTGGATTTTGTGTCTGATTTGTTGGTTCGTCTAACACTATTATAAGATAAATTCTAACTAAAGACATACATTCAAAATTAGTATTTACAAAAAATTTACACATACAAAAAACGCTAACTAGACAAGCTTATAACATCTCGCGTAGAACACCTAGAACTAAATATGGAAGAAAAAATATAATTTATGAAGGTGCAAATCTGTATAACTCATTACCAAAGGATATTAAAGATATTACTTCTTTAAATTCATTTAAAAAACTACTTAGAGTACATGTACTGAAGGATTTCTTAATATTCTAAATAAATCATACCATAATTTAAATTTATAGAAATACAAGTAACAATTAATGGCTAATTAATCACGTGCAACTTATTATATTTATAAACATTACCAAATGTATCAAACTTACATAATCATAATTAATATGATATATTCGCAAGCAACTACTATTGTGGTCTCGGCCTTATCTTTGCTTCCGAGTTTCCGAGTTGAGAACATGTTTCCGGGTTGTTAGACTGTTTCTTTTAAATATTAACTTACGTTACTATTCAAACATAATAATAAACTACCCACTCAAGTTAATTATTAATTACTAACTATTCTAATTTTTGTCTTGGATTGTTTTTAGTGTTGTTTTATGTTTATCTATACTTATAATAAATCTGTGGAAAAGTCGTTTCTGTAACAAAGTTATGTAACAAAAAATGCAATTGAAATAGTGTCATTTACACCACATCCGGAATCAAGTGTAAAACACCATGCTACGTTGCTGAAAGATATGCCAAAAGATGTGGCTGAAGACCTCGCAACCAGCACTGAATTCATTTATGGAAATCTATGGTTTATAATACTTCCAAACGAAATCGACTACATCCGTCTTAAAGAAGACGTGATCAATGATGTTCGTAAACTGACTCCATCTGCCTTCAATGAAATACCACCCTTACAACACGAGGCCAGCTATGTAAGACGGATTCGAAATCTTGTGGTTCAAGGCTAACAAAAACATACTTACCGAGCAATTTGCGTATAAAATGTGATCTTATTATTGATATTTCTGTATAACATTCCAATAAGTTTAATTAAACTAATTGATAACATTTTTATTTTCTATAAATTTTATCATAGAGGGTTTTAACACAAGGTTCCTAGGTTCCCTCTATATCCTACCCTCGCATATGCGGAACAGAACGTGACGCTTAAAAAATATGTGACGCAAATAAATGTTATTTCCATAAAATATGTAAGCAATATTTTAAATTATGTTACAAAATTGAAATTGAGCTATAAAACATCAAAATGCCCAACATCCCTGAAAACGATGATGGTACAGATACAGTCGGAAGGATTTTAGGTGGAGGTCGTGCAGGTGAATTCATGCAAACCAGATTTACTAGAATACCAGACGCACATTTGAACAGAGAAACTGTAGCCGGAATTCGAGATATGAATTTGGGGAAAGTGAAAAACGGACAACCTGTTGGTAGTGTTATATTCGCACGTATAATTTGAATAATGAATACATCCTACGATACAACCAATGACAATTACAGTTACACTAAGCATTTCTACATTATAATTAAACTTTAACAGGCGCTCCAACAATACGTTTTGATACTGGACATAAGTCGGGAGCTAATCCTCATATCAATATTGACCCTAAAGGACGTCCGCGATCTACTAATCCTCACATTGAAGTTCCTTCAGGAGTAGTTAAATCTGCTCAAGTAATCAATAAGACTCTTAAATATGGAAGCATTACTTTAACAGTAGCCGCCGTAGCGATCGATGCTTGGCGTATTGGGTCCGCTCTTAAAGGTGATCTCTACATAAGGGACCATGCACATGAAATAATTGAAGGTTTAGAGGATGCTATTCGAAAATTGATAAAAGCTCTTAAAACTGAAAGTAAAGAAAGAACATAAGTGAAATCAGAACAACGATAAAACATCTTGAGAATATTTTAAGGGATGTGAAACGTTCAAAGAAAGTTCCAGTTAAAGCTTTCAAGACTGTTTTATCAGTTGGTGGAGGTTGTGGCGGTGGAGCAGTAGGAGGAGCTGCCGGAGCATGGGGTGGAGCTAAAACAGGAGCTCTCGTCGGCAGAGCGTTTGGACCTGTATCTTGCCGTTGGAAATGTATCTTTAAATAATCTTTATCATGTATCTTTAAAAGCAAATTTTGTTTTCGGTTCTGTATGCCTACTGTACTGAAATTCTGCTAAAATGTAAGTGTCTAGAAAGTCTTTCTTTTCAATGTATTAAAGAAAAACTATTTCAGTATACGATACTATTATATTAAATAATAAAGCGGAAGAGTTTGTTTGTTTCTTTAAACGCTAAGATCTACTTACTGGTCCGATTTACTTCCTTTTTGTTTTGTATCAAAGCTGCATTCTTCAGGACTGCTATAGGTTATACAACATTAGGGTGAAAATCTTAGTTACCCGTAAATAACGAAATGACAATATTGAGGATCGCCATCTAAATGCTTTAAGCGCATGCGCTGCAAAAATAGTTAACTATATGTCAGTACGTTGTGTGACAAAAATATTCAATTTTATTAGTTCAAAAGTCCGCGACAACTTTTTTTTTATATATACAAGTAAAATACAAAACTTATACGATTTTATTAACCACAAGAAAAAGAGTTATATTTAGCAGATGTTCTTCATAATTGATAATAATTAATTGTAGACTTTATTTATTGTTGGTAACTTACAGTAAATAAAAAATCGACACAGCTTTAGCGTGTAAAAACGCCACGATTGTCGTTTTAATGTCCATTCGAGGTAATTTTCCTCGCTGTGGCAATAATTCTGGTGGCATTGAGTTCCAACACGCAATGTCTTAAAAAATTAAGTAGTGCACGGAGAACGGAGTACCTTAACAATAAGTTTCATTCGCTTGCCCTACAATAGTACAGCGTGAGACTAAAAAAATATCACTACCTTATCTCTTTGTACATAATCAAAGAAAAAATAAAAAAAATGTTCTACAGTATCCATTCCAGCTTCTTATAAGTTTTAACAAACATCCCCGCTCAGCGTCAACAAAAAGCTAGATTTTTCATTAAATATATCGGCAACAATTTGCATGTATTATTAAGTTAGTCGCGGCGTGTGAGGGAATTCAAATACGAATATTATGTAAATGTTGCCCGTCTCTTGGTATCCGTCATAGCTCATAACCATAGCCCTAAGGAGAAGTCCGATTTTGTTTTTAATTTTAGTAGCGTTTTGTTTCAAAGAATGTATAGAAGTTATGAATTTTATATGGTGTAGACTAGACTACTTAGGGGAGCGAGAGGAGGAGGACCAAACACTAGGGACGGTAAAGGTGCATATTTTTTCGTATGAATCTACAATCGTCATTTTAGATAGCTATACATTTTAGATTTATTTATATATATTTTTTTTAAGTTTTCCTCTGTGGGACATATAACAATGTAGGCAGAGGGAACCTGGGAACTTATTGTCAAGACAATCCGTTACCATTAAGACAGTTCCGTTCTCACTTTCCACCGAATTCTGGAGGCATTGTGTGTTGAGTTGTGGAGCTCGACTCCGCGATTTACATAAATTAAAAATAAAATTAATCAGGTGAAAGGGGTCGAATAAAATTAATCATTAATTCACGTCGTATCCCGCATTCAGCAGGTGGGAAGAGAGTACCTAGTGTTAAGACTCTCTGATCTGATCTGATCTGACCTTAAAATGGAGAGTGGGTTTCCCATACAACGTGATAAAATGACAAGTGCTTTACTCTGTTCAGGCACGATCGGAAGGCCATAATAAAAGGACAAAATAGAACAGTACTCATGCATTTTACTCTAGATTTCGAACCCGAAACGTATCCCAAAACAGCAACACCAAAAACGTACATACATACATAAATAATATCAATAATTTCATTTATTTATTAAATGTGTAACAAAACACGGAACGACCGTCCTAGTCCCTTGGGCTTGAAGATCAGTTTATTGCTCGCGAAGCTCACCTATACCAAACCCTATTTCCGGTAAATAAAGTATATTTTTCTTCAGCAAAAATGGGTTAGGAAAGGAAATTAGCATAATACCCGTTTATAGACGGAGTACTCCGAATGTCCATATTAAATGTAACGGCCTGAAAGTAATAATTATGATAATGTACTTGTAAGTTTATTGCTTTCACTGTAATTGAAAGGCTAGATTTAGTTCGATGTTAGATGTTAGACGCCTTCGTGACGTCATCGTTGTGGGTTCTATTCTCATAGAAAAGTTATTTGTTGTTATTTTTTGCTCAAATAAAAAATAAATACAAACAGCTTTACTGCAAAATGTTGCAAGTGCTACATATATCAATATAGTTTCTTTTTTGGAAATTGAAATAGAAATCAAACATTAATAGACACTCTATTATAAATAAATATTAATTTATTGTTATATATTATTTATAGTTTCAACTTATTGGATAATTATAGATAATTTTAGAATATATAACTACTGTAACTCGAACATAGCAGGATATGCAGAGAGAATCTGGGAACCTAGTAAAAAAGACACTCCGTTCCCATTAAGATGTTTTCTAGTATCCGCAGAATTTTTGAGGCATTGTGTTTTGAGTGGCGGAACTCAACGCCGCACTTTGCCTCGATACCAGAACGAGGAAAATATTTAATTATTCACTACTCCGACTAGAA